>OZ026612.1:134051262-134293762 GCA_964020975.1 Hermodice carunculata | reverse complement strand
ATACATGGCTGATATATAATTAAACCCTGATTTGTCTGTCCAGTGCGTGTACACAAAAGACTTGGAACACTTCATTCCAGAAACTGTGAGTTTATTTGTTACACGCCTTAATTCGTCTTTCCTCACATAAATTAAAAAAAGATACAGTCAGGGAGATGATCTGTCATCCCTCGAGATCAAAGACTGTGCCACTGTTCGATGGCTAATGTACAGAATGAACCACGTGGTTCAGTTTTGTCCTCTTGTGTCCGACATCAGGGAAACGTTTTGCAAGAAACTTGTTTTCATCGATTGCATAATTGAGGCAAAAGAGATAACTGACTTCAGTGTCTTTCATGACATACTTTCATATTTTTGTTAGAAATGACATTACATGCATTATGAAAATGACTTTTTCATATCTTATAATATTAAAATGTACATTGTAACTGTGATCTTGTGATATTCCGACCACTTTTGTATTATGTTGGACAAGTTATGTCGATAAGCTACTGCTGCTACTATGGCCATTATCATGCAAACCTGAAGTAGAGAATCATGGGTCCTTATCTCAGTACCAACTGAACGCCGTCATGTAGGTTAAGTAGATTCCTACACTCATGATAAGCCCTAAAGCTCAAATTTGTGACGTGAAATACCAGGAAAAATTAAAACACCACATTAGTATATTGTCACTGACATTTTTATTCTACTCGAATCACTTTGCGTTTCTTCGTATATATTGTCGCTATCATTTAAAGAGACGAGAGTTTTATCAAATCAAAATGTGGGTAACTTGGCCGTCGGTGGCACATCAAGTCCTGCGCTTCAACCTGACCTACCTTGCTGTACATTCATTTGGACGCTTGGGTTGCTTGGCCATCTCTGCTCTGGATATTGCGGATGGAAAGTAGTCATCCTGTAAAAGGTTTATGCAGTACATCAACCAGCTCTTTTAAAGCACCCCTCTGTTTTACGGATGCAATATTCCAGTTGCGCGAGACAGAAGAAAGAGCGTTTAAACCTCAAAACTGACCATTGTGTCAAGAAGGCACCTGCTATCAATAACTTGAACTTACCTTTGGAACCGACGAGCACAACTCTTATCAGATAAACTAGCATTTCATGTCACGGGGCGTCCCCGTAACAGGATATTGTGTAGCTGAGAGTATATTTCTTCTGGAAAAGTGTCTATAGCATTATGTACAATATATATGCTGGACAATGACAGAAAATTGAGCGACAATTTACACAAGTGAAAATAAATAAAAGATGAACAAATACCAGTGATGCCATTAACATGATCAAATAAAATTACAGAAAACTTATTGTTACCGATAATTCAATAAGAAAGGAAATTTCTGTATTCTGCAATAAACACATGAACAGCTTAAAAGGTATGCTCATTTCCAGTGACTAACAAATCATCACCACCCCTCAAAAATATTTAACAAAATGTGACATGAACATTGGACTATTAAAGCAGGATTGACTGCCGCAGGGCCATGAATAACATTGAGGCAGCCCAGGCCACTGCCTAAATCTTGTCTTTAAAAAAGAAAATAGAATTAGAAAAGAAAATTTGCTTCTGAGCATATCTGCCCGTGTGCCATCAAAAGTTGTCATATGGACAGATGAAAATCTCAAAGGTCCAAATGACATTGGCCTTTGACCTCTAGAGGTTGCAGGTAAATTACAGAAATGTGCGGTGTTGCAATAACTACAAGTTGAGTCAAACATGGCTGAAATTGGATGAAAATTGAGCAAGTAATGGCTTCGAGAACATTTCAAAGGTCCAGATGACCTTGACCTTTAACCTTTAGAGGCCACGTGTAAGTTACAAAATGTGCAGCATTACAAACGTATTAAGTGAAGTTGGATTGGTTACATGTACCTTTAATAGTTTTGGAGACATTCAAGATTAAATCTTTAATTGTCAAAATTATCACACCTTTTCATAAAAAGACATGACTTAATGTCTGGAGCTATAATCATAGCAAGTTCGCAGTTTCCAAGCGTTATAGTGTCCGAGAAAATTGTCGGACAAAACCGCTAGTAAAAAAAGAGAGAAAGAATGTCTGTGTTGGCTCACAGACATAAAGAAAGAAATAATGCATTCCTAGAAAATCAACATGTCTGTGTTCGCACACAGACATAAAAATGGTCAAGATGGGGGAAAAGCTGGTAATCATGTTCTGGTAATAGGGCCCACATTTCAATCCTTTTGTTTTTACTTGGCAACCCGTTTTGTCTTGTTTTGTTTTGTTTTGTTTTGTTTTGTTTTGTTTTTCGAATTTGGCCTATTGAAAGAGCTTTTCGAGACTAAGATTAGATGAGAAGACGGGATGCATTGGTCATAGAAAGATCATGGTTGCATTTGACACAAATGAATTAGTATTAGTTGGATGCTGGTCACAGACCAATTATGCTTTGTATTTGACAATAACTAAGTGTTAGTTCGATGCGGATATATATATATATATATATATATATATATATATATATATATATATATATATATATATATATATATATATATATATATGTGTGTGTGTGTGTGTGTGTGTGTGTGTGTGTGTGTGTGTGTGTGTGTGTGTGTGTGTGTGTGTGTGTGTTTATTTCTTAATTAGCATCATGGCTACATGTTCTATAGGTATGGTCCATAATGCACCGTATCCATAGAATATGCCATAGCAAATCCCCGAAGTCACGGTTTTGGCCACTTCGAACAAAAACGTATAACTGATGTTACTTGGCCGTGCTCTACCGCTGACCCACATAAGTCAATCATGCACATGAATACAAAAAATTATGTGCCAAAACAAATGTTACATTTGTTTGCCTTGTTATCCGAGAGGAAAGGGAGGTTTCGTGCAAGTTTAGGTTCTAACATCGGTGTGTCGAATATTTCTGATGTGCTGTAAAGAGTCATTTTTTTATTTTTGTAACAACAACAACAACAACAACAACAACAACAACAACAACAACAACAACAACAACAACAACAACAACAACGTTAATAAGTAATAGAACAATATAACAACCAAATTCAATATCGTTAACATTAAGCCAATGCCAATCATACATCAATATCTGCACAGTTGACACCGTTTATCAGAAAGTAAGATATTTTTACCCTCTCTTTGCTTTTTGCATATTTTATCCTTTTACATATCAATTTTGCATCTTTTAATCCACCACAGATCGCCATTTTATGTTTTACTTTTCAAAAGTTTCTCAGCTTGGGAGGCCCCCCCCCCCAACCCTCAACCCCCAACCATCCTTTTTGCATCTAGCCTCAGCTAAATTTTATCTCAATTTAACGCCCCTACTCTCGGAGCAAGCAAGTTGCACAAAATGTTCAGGGGACGGACCTTTTGGTTAATAGATGTTTGATAAAATAAGAAGTGGTTCGTGTCGTCAAAGAAATCAGAACATTCATATTTTGAGGCTGGAAGAATGCTAACATGATGTTAAATTGTGCATTTAAAATAGAGAAAGCAAGCCGTAATTGCGGCATTTTTTCAGAATGCGACAATTGTGTATAAAATATGTGGGATTTTTATTAACACACAAAAGTGGCAAATTTAATTTAGATTTTAACTGGATGGTAGTATCGGTATTACGAACGTGCACGGGCAGATTGTTCCATAGGCGGATAGCAGAGGGAAGAACTGATTCGTCAACACGTTCAGAAGTAACTTTAATGAGACGTATGGATGACTTTATTTGGCTTCACCATGCATGATGTACATGGTAATATGTCAACATAATACAAGATATAAGACATTCTGTGCGATTATCTTCCAATAACGTCACATGTTTGTTCCTACAGATTTGAGGTTACCACAGGTACAATCCTGCATGTTGCGTGTTTTGTGTCTCTGTTGGGGCTGTCCCTGTTAATTTCATGGATGTTTGTGTTACTGGGTATACAAAAATCTCTATATACTTTTATGCATCTGTTGTTATTGAACCGGTTTTTCTCCGAGCCTTATGGGCCAGGGAATATCAACTGAAATGTTTGCAGCATTGTATGTTTGTAAAATAACAATGAATTCCATAGTGCCGCCTCCTTGCTTAGATATTGCCACAGATTTTGCATAATTGTCTCTCAAAGTCGAGGCAAAGACACTATCCTTTTGTATATGCAATGGACATCTTAACGCTTTAATTTTCATCGTTTTTCGTGATCTCTTTCGTCACACGATTTCTACGTTAAACAACAGTCTAGGTAGTTTACGTGCCGTACCGATCACTTATATGTACTCTTTTTACTGTGTAAACATAAGTTTTGATGTGGCAATAATCTTTGTCCAATATCTGCTATTATTGGGACTCCTATTTTAACTTGGAAAATATTGGTGTTTGCTGTGATAAAATTATTTGTTGATATTGCACACAAGAAAACAAAAAAAGAACCCCCCAAAACCCCCCAAAAAACAAACCCCCCAAAAAACCAAAAAAAAAAACAAAACAAAAACAAAAACAAAACAAAACACACAAAAAACAAAACAAAGAAAAACAAAAAAAAACATAAACAAAAACAAAAACAAAAACAACAACAACAACAAAAAAAAAAAAACAAACAAACAAACAAAAACAAAACAAAAACACCCCCCCCCCCCAAAAAAACGATACCAAGTAAATCTATCAAAGTGCAACCATTGGGCTTACCATGGTTTAATTCCTCACTCCGCTGCCTAAGACGAAAAGTTTATCTTGCGTATATTAACGCTAAAAAGTACAAATATGACATACACTTGTGGAATTTGTACAACACTATCTGCAACCAATACCAAGAACAGTTAAAGGCAGCAGAAAAAAAAAACCAACAAAAACAGACCAGGAGCCTCATTGAAAAACTCGAATAAAAAGAACAAAGTTGGTTGCGTAGGTCAAATATTTCCTTAATCGTAATCAATCCTCGGCTATCCCCTCATTACTTCATAATGATTTTCATACTACCGATAACCTCCCAAGTGGACATTTTCAAGTTTTTCCTCCACCAGAGTGACATGGACACATCCAGTGCCGGGACAATACCAGCCATAAATCAACCTGAAGTGTTTCTTAGCTCAATCCAAATCAATCGAGAAATTTTGGATATCTTAAAAAGTCTTGATGTCACAAAGGCCACGGATCCAGATAAAGTCAGTGCCATTTTACTGCGGGAGGGAGCGTCATCTATTTGCGATTCCGTAACAGGCCTGTTCAATCTGCCATTGCGTCAGAAAATCTTTCCTGGTTCCTGCCTGGAAACAGGCCCATGTCCCGCCTCTGCACAAGAGAGAGAGAGAGAGAGAGAGAGAGAGAGAGAGAGAGAGAGAGAGAGAGAGATAGAGACAGATAGATAGATAGATAGATAGATAGATAGATAGATAGATAGATAGATTGATAGAGAGAGAGAGGAGAGAGAGAGAGAGAGAGAGAGAGAGAGAGAGAGAGAGAGAGAGAGAGAGAGAGAAGGGGATACACATTTATGTAATAATTTTCGGCCGATCTCACTGTTAAGTTGCGTTGGAAAAGTTATGGAAAAAGTATTTTTTTAAATACGTGTTTAATTACTCCAGAGATAATCTATGTTTGTCTTCTAAACAGTCCAGGTTCATGTCTGGGGATTCAACTGTTAACCATCTTTTATCCCTCTCTCATGAACTTTCTCTTGCTGTTGATCTCCGAAAGGAGGTTCTTGTAGTCTTTTTGGACATCAGCAAAGCATTTGACCGAGTTTGACACCAAGGTTTGTTCTTTAAGTTGGAGCGTTGCGGAATATCACAATACTTTAAAAATTATCTTTTTAATCTTCAGCAAATAGTTGTTATCAATGGTAAAGCCTCTACGTGGAGTACTGATAACGCTAGCGTCCCTCAAGGCTCTGTATTCAGCCCTTTGTTATTTCTTATATTTATTAATGATATGGTGGACATTGTTCATTCTGAAATCAAAGAGTTTGCTGATAATACAGCTTTGTATTTCACTGTTGAGAATCCATTCCCAACCGCTGATACGTTAAATGCGAACTTGATTCTGTTGACTCTTGGTCCACGGATTGGTTGGTAACATTTAATGCCCTGAAAACGGTTAGCATGTTGGTATCTCGGAAGATAGGCGATCGCCCTCCCTTAAGTTTCCAAAATCACCAGTTGTAACATGTTGACCAACACAAACACCTGGGGATAAGACTACGATCCGACCTCCGATGGAACGATCATATAGATTTTACCATTGCTAAAGCTTCTAAACAACTTAATATCATGAAAAAGTTTACAGTACCAACTGGAAAAGAAACCCCAGAAATCATATACAAATCATTCATTCGAGCCCTCATGGAATATGATAGTGTGGGGATGGCTGGGATGGCTTCACACAGGGCCACCCACAAAGATTAGAAAGTGTTCAGCTGGCTGCTGCTCGCGTCACTTCTGGTGCCATGCTAACCACCCCAAACGACAAATTATATGTAGGAACAGGTTTCCAAACCTTAGCTAAACGTAGAGAAATGAACAAGTTAATTCAAATGTATAAAATTCCTATAGCTTAGCTCCAGAATGCATAAATGAAATAATTCATTCGAACCAAAACCAGGACAGACACAATACAAAGGTGGTAACTTTCCTCATTTTAGAGCTAGGACAGACTTATTTAACAAAATTGTCTTCCCCAGCACATCAAGACTTTGGAATCAGCAACCGCTAAACATTTGAAATTCTAACTCCCTCGATGAATTCAAGAAACATATATATTCGCAAGTCCCCCACTCAATTGAAGAGACTTAATTCTGCTATGTTGACAATAGATACTCTTCTGTTATTCATGCAAGACTCCAGATGGGCCACACCAGCTGAAAGTCCATTTACACACCATTGGTTTGTGCGACTCCTCAAAATGTTATTGTTCGCAAGGTGCAGAAGGCACCTGCCATTACTTTTCAGTCTATCCATTTTATATTATCAACGAGATACCCTGCAAACAAGCATTTCTTGTCCTTTCACTTCAGCAACAGTTTTGTTTGGATCACCAAATTGTACATTTGAAGAATGCAAAATCTTTTTTCCTGGCAGTTCAAGAATACAGTGTGAAAACTAAACGCTTCCAGCGCGGTGCTCCCGGGCGATGTAACATGAGTTGCATTTAGAAAGTTTAGCGCCCTATATATTTTGAAAAATTCTCATTTACACTCGTCGTGGGATCCCATCTATCGCCACACGGTCGATGGGATTCGTCGCGTTGGCCGGGTCATATGATGATGCTCATAGCCAAAATGGACAATTTAAAAAAAAAAAGGAAGTTTGCCGATTAGCGAACTGTCCTAGTTTATGGCTGCGGTGCTGAACTGACTGTGTACAACTTTGAACCTGAAAACGTAAGTTCGATTGAAAGTAGCAATTAGTACAATGTTTTTGCGAGAATAAGCTTAAATGAGTTGGGACATGGAGTCGTTAAGCAGACGCAAGGCGGAAAATCTTGTTACCAAAAGCGTATTAAAGTACTTTCGCCTACTATATACGGTTCCCTTTCTGGACCGTTGAAATCAGTCGGGACCATATCCACAACGGCGCGCGGCAACAACAAAAGTGACTTATAAATTATTTTTAATTTGTGATCATGTCTTAAGGACAGCTAGAGTATTCAGAATCATTGGTTTAAACATATTTTTATTTCGCAACAAACTCATTGACGTATATTTGATAGCAATGTCGCGATTGAGAAAGAGGGCTCGGCCCTATATGAATCTCTCTCGCAGAAGGAAGACGCAAGAACAGGACGGAACCAAACAAACAGTAACGTAAACAAGAAGACGAAACTATGACGAGACAGACAGAACATTACAGTTCTCCATGTACTGTAGCAGGATTGTCGTGTTCCATACCAATGACCCAGATAAATGATATGATAACCATGCCCTGTTGTGAGGAGGGTACAACCCTACCTTGCATAGATATAAACAATGTATGAGTCAACCAATACCTGCAGGCTTAAAGCGTCCACTCCTGGCTATATATTCATGGACTGCTGCAAATATTTTGAAATTTTCGGGAAGAGAACAAATGGGAGAACCATATAACACTGTTTGCAATGTGAAAGGTGCATATCTTGCTATTTCCGTGTGTAATTTGGAACGGAAGACAGTATATAAAGGACAGGAAAAAAAGTAATGCCACACATCTTCAGAGGCTAAGCCGCATGGACATGTCGCCGAATCTTTAACACCAATCTTGCATAAATATGAATTTAACTGGTTAGCACCTAAACGTAAGCGGGTATGTTGAATGGCATTGAATCTGTCACCAAAATTAGACAATTCGTCAAATGCCAATGATCTCTCTACAGGATGTGATATTTTAGATTTAAATACTGAAATAGAAAGAGATTTTCGCATGTCTACAGGTAACTAGTCTCACTGTGGAAGGAAAGAAGGATTTGTCGAAGAGGACGGTGCGGGCCCTGAAACGTGGAAGATCAAATTTTTGACGGGTATTGGGAGCTTGTAAGTGAGGATCCGGAACCGAGGGAATTAGGGAGCACAGCATATCTGGGGCAAGGTTGTTCACCATTTTATACATTAGTGATAGATTAGACAATTCGCGACGTTTTGCCAGGGTATGCCATCCTGTTTCCTCGTATAATTTGGCGCTGCTGGTCCCTCGCATTGCACCTGTGACAACGCGGGCGGCCTCTAACTGAACATTGACTGATAATTGACTCAGAATCATTAACATATTAATGTGAAAGAATTATTTCAAAAATGGACTTGGAAAATGGACAATTAAAAAAAGGAACTTTGCCGATTAATACATTTAAAACGATACCTATAATACCTGAGTTGGAATGGCCGAATGGTTAGCCGACAAAATATCTATGACATTAATGAAATACATGTAAGAGCTATCATGTTACTGCTCCAGTTTGAAACCGTTTGCTTTTATCAATAAATTCTTGTACAGCCAAAAAATAGTAATATTGTCTTCAAGACTACTGAGATCGCTACCAAACAAAACTGTGTTTATACTGAAAGCTGCCAAAGAGCTTATGGATGTATGGAGGATATCTCGAGCAGTAGCATATCGCGGACAAGTCAGAAAATTCCCTGATTCTTAGAACTAGACACTTTGTTGCATGAAGTTTAGGAGCCATTGACATGACCAGGTAGACAATGAATTCAAATCCTATTATAAATCTTCTAAGATTTTGTCTTATGTATTCCTCTCGAGGACCTTTCCGAACTGGCTTGAGAGAAACTAGTCTGCACGTTACCGATTCCGATAGAGATATGGACTCATGTCGGATTCGCAATGTACTGAGCTAATGCCCACAGTATAGGTTATTGTAAAGTTTTCCCACGTGCACGAATCGAGCTTCACGGCATCTTCATGGCTGTTACTTGAGTACTTTGGTTTTTACCCTGACTTGCCCGCCTCGTTTTAAACCCAGGGTCGCACTCAATATTGCAAATACTTAATATACTATGTCGTTTAAGTACAAATTCATCGTGATTTCTCGACTTGGGCTAAATGAGACAATTTACATTTTTCATTTTCAACTCACGAACGCAAGTTTTGGCTTTCATTCAATCGATGTGTCCATCGATTGGAACTGTACAGTTTTGTTTACTATTCTTTTTTATATTACCAGTTGATGTTTCCTTTGGAAAACATTCCGCAAAGCCAAGCGGCACAGGTAATTAATATTGTTCTACCTCTAACAAATGGAGTCATTTACAACCCTTGTCAAGGACTGGCATTTGTTAATGTCTAAGCAAGTCAAAGGTGGTGTAGTGCCTGTCGAGTGGTGTGTTCTGGGTTGGGGTTCATGCTTATATGCTTAGGGATGGTTCAACATTTTCATCATTTTTTAATTAGTACTTACAGTATGCAAGGGGGCGGGGGTTGAATGCATCTGTACGCTTTCACAGAATATGTAAAATGATGGTCAATTTTTGGCCTGTTTTGTGCAATTTTGCTACAATTATTGGGGAAAATCATCATTATCAAGGTACTAATTTGGGGGGGAGGGAGGGGTCATGAAATTTAGTACTCTAAGTACTTATTCAAAAATGATGATAATGTTGAACCATCCCTTAGTAATTACTATAATTATCACGAAGGATGTTGCTTCGATGCTTGAGCTTAGTGTGTAAAAGTGACCAAACCTATTACGCAACACTGTATACTTTCATGAATTGTGGTATAGTATTTGTTCTATGTGATATTTATCTGGAGACGTATATCCAAATCATGGCCCTCAGAATCAGAATATTTGCAATATTCTCCACTTAAATGTCAATAGTTTAGAAGCCAATCATAAACTTGATGAACTCAACTCTGTTTACTTAATAACGTACATGTTATCTGCCTAAACGAAAAAAAAACCTAACAATTCTGTTTCAAACATCGACATAGAAATCAATGGGTTTCAGCCG
The DNA here is from genome assembly GCA_964020975.1 of Hermodice carunculata. Classification (NCBI taxonomy): domain Eukaryota; kingdom Metazoa; phylum Annelida; class Polychaeta; order Eunicida; family Amphinomidae; genus Hermodice; species Hermodice carunculata. The sequence goes on along the minus strand of OZ026612.1, from coordinate 134,283,360 downwards.
CCATTTAGATGTGACTGCAACATACATGGTGGTGGGGTTGCAACTTACTTATCTGATTCATTAATGTGTAAATAAAGAAACGAGTTTTATGTGGCAAACCTGGACTTTTTGGTTGTGGAAACTGCATTCAATAAACATAAATTTCTTATTGCAACATTTTACAGACCACCAGGTCAGAATTTTGGGAGAAAGCGTTGATTTTCCAGAGCATTTTCGAGACATAATGGCTACAGAATCATTTCTGAAGTGCCACATGTAGGCTTTATAACAGGTGATTTCAATTTACCTGGTATCAACTGGGTTTATTATAATTGCAAATCTACCTTTGAGTGTGAATTTTTAATGCCACCCACGGACTTAATATAAAACCATTAGTTACTGACCCCACTCGTGGTCAACCATCGCTTGATTTAGTATTTGTGTTGACAGCTGGGTCAGAAATTTTTCATCTGTTGCCACGTGCGACCATGAGTGCATTTTCGTATTTGCAAGTGTCCTACTTTATAAAAGTATAGCATATGAGAAAGTCATTTGGAACTACTCCCAAGTTGATCACGAAAAAAGTTCGTGACTAATTTTTAGGGGCACCATGGGATGCTATGTTCATTGCCGGAGATATTGATTGGATTTGTAAGAGTTTTACATCACATCTTTTGTAAATGATACAGGGTCCGATTGCATTGCTCATAAGGAAGTAACTATCACACCACGTGATAAATCCTTTATGAACAGTGCTTTGCGATACAGCTTGAGAGTCAAGAGAAAGGTTATACAAAAAGGCAAAAAATCCGGAGAAGAGGACGGTTGGAATTATTCCCATCGCTTAAGAAATGAAGTAGTGGCCATGTTAAAAGCCAAACAAGACTATTTTAATAAAGTTTATGAAATTTTAACAAACAAAATGACAGAAACTAAAAAAAAATGGCGGCAAACTCTAAAGTATGTACCTGATTGGAGTAAAAACAAGCCCATTCCTTCCATTGTAGAGAATGGAACTATACTTTTAAACTCTTGACAAAGCCAATGCATTAAACAATTATTTTACGTTTCAATGTACAGTTGACAATCTCTCTGTCGATTTACTTGACCTAGCCGTGAAAACCGACGAAACTCTTGGAAAATTTCAATTGGTGACAAAGAGGTTTCTGGAGTACTGAAAAAATAGAAAATTTGTGAAACCGGTGTACCGGATGGTCTTTCAAATGAAGTACTTAGGCATTTCGCTCCATAAATCTATGTACCTCTCTCCAGAATCTTCTATTTGTCCCTCACTACATCGACTTTTTCAAGTGCTTGGAAAGAAGTTAATGTATGTATGTGCACTTTTTAAAAGGATGATCTGTGCCAAAAAGTAAAGACCTGTATCTCTATCATGTTCTTCGTCCAAAGTCTTTGAAATTTGTATATTAAAGAGATTGCATAATTTATTCACTTCAAATGACCTCCTCACATGTTGCAACTCTGGCTTTAAAAACTTGATTTTACGGTTTATCAACTACTTAACATTGTTCATGAGTTACATGATGAAATCGATCAAGGAAAAGAATACTAATGGTGTTTTTAGACGTATCTAAAGCTTTTGGCAGGGTTTGGCATCATGGTCTCCTGCATAAATTACACGACCTAGGAATTTGTGATCCTCCAGATCTGTTGTCGATCAAATCATATTTAAGTTACAGAAAAAAGCGGGTTGTATTTGATGGTTTTGCATCCGACTGGGTGGCAATAGAACCTGGTGTTCCTCAAGGTAGTGTTTTAGGGCCTTTGCTGCACCTTGTCTTTATAAATGATTTGGTGGATAATTCAACTTGCAAAGCATATTTATTTGCTGACGATACATCTCTGTTAGAAACACTTAACACACCCTAGGGAACTACCGTTCACTTAAATGAGAATTTGTCGGTAGAAAAGAGCTGGGGAAAAACTGGAGAGTTGACTTCAACCCTAGTTGATCAGAAGAAATGGTTTTCTCTAACAAAAGGAAAAAGCCAGCACGTCAAGTGCTAATTTTTTCTGATGAGCCTGTAAAACAGTCCATGAGCATAAACATCTCGGCATCATTTTGTCTGAAAATCTGAGAAATGGTTTTCTCTAACAAAAGGATTGCTAATTTTTTTCTGATGAGCCTGTAAAAACAGTCCATCAGCATAAACATCTGGGCATGATTTTGTCTAAAAATCTGTCTTGGGACTGTCACATAAAGTACATTAATAATAAAGCTTCCGCTCGTGTGGGTCGCATTGGATATCTTTCTCGTCCGTCATTTATTCGCCTTTGGGTCACAATTCCTTTAAATGTGAAAAACGCTCCTGCATTTAATACCGCTCCTGCATTTAATACCTTTAAAGCTTCAATCAAATTAATCCACTTTCTTTCAAAACTGCTCCATCTGAGATCTGGGCCACGCAGATTGATCATTTTATTAAACCGGCTGAGAGTGGACTTTAGTGCTGTAAATGCCCATGTGTTTTCTCGTGATGTTTGTAACTTCCCAGCCTGTGATTGTGGATTTAGGTCTGAAATAGTGACTGATTTCATGCTGCAGTGTCTACTTTTTGATGAACATAGACAAATTCTCTTTACGAGTGTTAGTAAAATTCTTAGAATAAATAATACTGGTGTTTCTCTTGACAACTTGCATCAGTCTGATAAAGTAAATATATTATTGTTTGGAACTGCATCTGCTTCATATGCTACTAATTGTTCTATAATTGACATATCAGGGGAATGCATTATCAGCACTTTAAGGTTTCATTGATTTCTAAGGGGACGCGATACTGATGATAATGGCTATAGTCACATGAGTAATAATATATTTTTGCACCGTAATTCTATTGTCTGCGCTAATATCTTGTGTGGTTTGACATATGTGACTGTATATGTTTATACAATGGTTCATGTATTAATTCTATATTCACACTGTTCTTTTCTCTAAGTACTGACACTGTACTTATTTTTTACTTGACACTTACATAGGCTACCGAAGTACGCTGTTTTGTGTTTACACGACCAGAGGAATTTGGATAAGCCAGAGGCTACTTTTCCCATCCTCATTAAAGAAATATTACCGACTTTATATTGGGCCGATTCTGTTTGAATACATATACTGCTATTCAATACTGTTACATCTTTGTGGAGACGTGCCACGTGGAAAAATCCAGGACCATCGTCTTGGACAAGCTCTGTTAAGTGATTCCAATTCAACTGGTGTTAATAATTCTTTGAATCTCACTTGGAGTTCAAACCAACCCAACAAAGAGAAATTTTTCTTTGATGCATATAAACATACAAAGTCTTTGAAATGAAATCGATGTATTAGAGATTGAAGCACTCGATCATGACACAATTGCTGTTGCTGAATCGTGGCTCAATGATCAAATTACATCAGATGACATACGGATAAACGGTTTCCAGGATCCATTCACGGTGATTGTCCCAATGGAGGCGGAGGGAGCGTGTGCGTGTTGGGTTAGAAGTAAGGCGTGGTAGCAGAAAGTGTCTAAGTGGAATGTTTTACAGACCACCTTCAGAAACAACTTCCTTTTAGAAACATTTTGAACATTCTTTTAACTTGTGAAAGATACAATATAAACTATGTGCCTAGAAAACTTTTAAAGATTGCCTATTCAGTATTTATTTAATTCCTGCAACAATACTTTTTTCATACAGCTGTGTCAAAACATATAAATTGAAGTTGCAAAGGCATGAAATAATTTTTATAACTTTGTAAATCTGGGGCATAAAATGACTGCAACAAGTGAAACGTGTATACATTGATATACATGTACCTATAAGTACATGTATTTGAGTTTCACTATTTACAGAAAGATAAAAACATTTACATGACAATCTGCACTAATATGAACTTTTAGGCTTACATAATAAATCCACTGTCATACATATCATTTAACTTCATATAGCTTTTACAGAAATCTATGTGTTTAACTATTGAGTGTCACCAGCCTGAATGTGTCAGCAAATTTAAGATGTAAGTGCACAGGCAACATTCAACTTCACATAGCTCCTAACAAAAATCTATAACGCAGTACGTATACATGTTTGACTATCGAGGTTCAACAACCAACTAAAGGTGTGGACAAACTTAAGTTGCAAGTTTGCACAAGCTGGACATGGATGAAATAAGACGAATCTTTGTTGTGAATGGGCAGTGTTTAAAAAGGTTAAGAAGCAATGTTATAGATATCTAACTGATGAGCAAATGTCACTGCTGGGTCTAGAAATAAAACAGCCATGCCTACGGGAGCTCTGCCTGCCCCAATGTACCCACTGACCCTGACCAAAATCCTTCCATATTACAGTTGGTCATTACAGGGAGTTTGGATCTGTGTTTGAGTGATTTCTGGTAGTTGATCTGAATATCCTTTTACAATGACATGCTAAACTTTGGTTCATATTTCATTGGATGCTGCTATGTCACTACCCTATTAATTGTAGTTGAAATGACACCTCTCAGTCAGCACTAGCTTATTGTGATGGGGGTCACACCAAATAGGCTTCAGACTATGTTGCCTCCTTGGTTACACAATGCAGACAAGTTTGCTCCACCAACAGAGCCAGTCTCCCTAGAGGTTGAAAGGTTAGCCAACAGCACTAAGCACCACTGCCTCTGTACTGATAGGTATGGAGGCCAGGCTCTCACAGTTTAATGATATCTGCTTGCATAACAGCCTGGCTGGGGAAACAGCTACCAGTTTGTAGGGGGAGGGGGAGGGGGAAGGAATATGTCAGATGCATGCGTATTCTTAGGAAATCAGCAAATTTAACACAAATTAAACTTCTCAACATTGTTTGCATGCTACAGGATTTTGCTTTAGCAATAGACCCACATATTAAACTTGGAATGGCAAGTCTATCCAGAAAATTGTTGAAGATATGTAAGATTTAAAATTTCCACAAATGTGCCATTTTCACGCATACTCTCGTATGAGAATGTTGTGCCCTTTTTAGGACACTGACTTCCCTCATCAGGGCTGCACAAAAGTAAACTATTTCTGACTCCTGAAGTAAACACCTGTTTTGGAACTAAAGACACGGCTCTCTATCAGGACCAAAACTTTGGTCACTTTTAGTTGAGAATAATTTTTAAGTCCCCAAGAACTGTAATATAACTTATTTTTTGACGAGTATATGTACCTACCAAAGAGATAACAGTCAGACTGAATCATCCTCTGTGGTTATCACATTATTTGAGAAGGCAAAGGTGAAAGCGTAATTGTATCTTCCGAGACACCCCTGAACTGTGGTCACATTATAAAAAAGTCAGGATCCAGGTCGCTAATGATTTGAGAAAAGAGAAACAACTGTATAGTGACAGTCTTGACCACAAAATAGAAAATGATGGTTAATGTAATCAAAAACTGTGGTGGAAACTCGTAAAACAACTTATGTGTGACCATGGCAGTCAATCATCCATGTATCTGCCTGTTGCAGAAGGGAATGGCATTGTATCAACCAGTGCGGAGACAGCTGAACTGTTTAACAACTATTTCAGTGGGCTTTGTTTGGTGAAAGATGATAATGCTACCTTGCCAGAATTTAACTTTGAAACACAAGCTGGAAAAGAGAATGGCCGTGATAAGTAGTTACCAAAATACTTAAATTTACTGCAAAGCCAATGGCAAAGGTTTTGCATATTATTTTCAGCAGGTCTCTGGACGAATCTATTTTCCCTGACAAACGGAAAGAGTGATCTGACTTGGTACGTTTTGAAGAAAAAATAATTCACATGGATTTGATGGTATCAAATATCGTTCACCAAAGTTAATTTTGCATTAAAAATGCATTAAGGCTTTCAGCAGTGGTATTTGGCACCTGGACGATTTTCAGAATACTGGTATCTGCAATTAATCTGATGTCGCAAGTAATATTATCAATAATATCATTTGTGGAGACAAGGAAAAGTAGGGGGCCAAGGATAGAACCTTGAGGCACACTAGCCCATACAGAACGTTTAAAGGGGCACGCTTTGTGATAAGTAAAAGAAAACGAGCAGCAAATATACTGTGTGATTTGAAGATTAAATGGAGAGAGGTTAATGCCAAAGTCGAGAATATAGCTGTGTGTAACAGTTATCAAGAGATCACCAGATTAGAAGCTGGTGCAAGTTTTTGGTTAAAGAGATCAAACAGGCGCTAAAGTTCACTGTCAGTGTGAGCAGAGCCACAACTTTAGCAGCTATCATTAACATCACCTGTTGAAAGAAGTATTCTTGGGTTTTCTTCTATGGCAAAAGAGATGGAGTGAGACAAATTGTCCAAAAATAATCTCGCTCTGCAGCAGATTGGTCTGGTTGGCGAAAATACACATTAGAAATAAGTTTGCCTGTAGGAAAAATGATTTCTAACCAAATGCATTCACTACTGGAAGTCTCCAGCTTGGCATATCGTCTGGAAGATACATTGTTTTAAAACGCAAATGGCAACCCCTCCCCCAAATATGAGTTTCCAGATCCTTACGTAACATGGTCTGAAAACCACCAATTGATAGAAATGCAACAGAAACTGAATTGTCGAGCCACGTCTGGCTAATAATGTAATGAGGTCAATTTTTTTCAGGCCTAGCCAGCATACTTAATTCTTGAAGTTCAACCTTCGGACGTTGGTATGATACACAGAAAATTTATTAAGAACATGATTATAAATTGGGTTCAGAACCGTGTCTGAATTGGGGTAAATGTCGGGTGGAAAGGAGCTTGCATTTTAGTATGGTAACAGTTACGTGTAGCAGATTTCTTAGACATTGTTTGTATAGAATTATAATCATACTCTGCAGAATGCTGCTTGTTCGCCATGGTCCTGTAAGTAGTAAGCCATTTTTTTTTTTTAAAAAAGCTTACCACTGTTGTTGAACCTGACACTGGGCATGCCCACAGCCCATGCCAGTGTTGCCACAGCCATAGTCATGGGAACCCTAATAAGGGCTACCTTTTCCCCTTCCCTTCCCTTCTCTTCCCTTCCTTCAGTTGCCCACTCTATATTCCATTCTCCCTACGCCCAGCACACTGCATCTCCTTTCACAGCACTCCAGCAGAAAGCCCTTCACTACGTCTATCTATACTCTACTTCCTTGCATTTTGCCATTCAGCCCCAAGCTAATATCTTGCTTTCTGCTATATTTCAAACTTGTTTTTAGTTCTTACATGCCTTATCTTTTTCAGTCCAACTCTCACACTGTCTATCTCTGAAGTCCTGGTATTCTGCACACCACAAAAGCAAATGATGCACAGTTTCGTCTACACCTTCCCTATATACTTGGTACTTCCCATCACTCCCCTCTGTCCACCCTTGCTTCCATGTATTCCAACTATTCATAATCACCTACCTGTATTAATTACTCCTGTTCTTCATTGGAATAGTAATCTTGAACTCTTACTTCCATCCCAACGCCTTTACTCCCATGGTTTCTCTGGTGCTTGGTAAGCTTACAATGTGTTCTTCTTTTCAACCGCTCTTTTCCACTCTTCTTTGTGCTTTCGTGCCACAACCCTACCAACATATGTTTTCCATGTTGTGTCAACTTCATCTGGACCCTTTAGGTTATACCTCTCTCCTAACTTGTCTATGTCTAGCATCCACTTTGTCCCTTCTTCAACCACCTCAAGATACACTTCCCAGCACCATCTATTTTCTCCTCTCTCCCACAAGTTGTCCCAACTTTGCCTTTTCTAATATATCCCAGTTATTCAACCAGCCAAGTTCTAATACTGCTTCTGATACCACACATGATTGGGCCCCCTGGTATCCACTTGCCCATCTCTCTCTGTACCTTTGCCAACCATTCCAGATCTCTCTCCCTCATTGATATTACATCTAACTCATTTAGAATACATGGGGCTGCTACCCTCTCCCAGAGCATCCTCCCGGTGAATGTTCCATTGAAGCTGTTTGCTGTTGTTAGGTAAAAATCATACCTTTTGTTATATTGACCTTATGTCTGATTTTATCAACATGGTATCAAAACATCTCTTGACCTGTAGCTTTGATGCTAACACCCAAGTGTTCATAATCACGTACATGTTCTATCTTAATGACCTTCTCATGCCCTTCTAAAGCGTAGCGCTCGATGGCCATTTCAGCCTTGCTGTAGTGTCTGGTGATATTCATGTTGATACACTTGTTATGATTTTGACTGTTTTAGACTTAACTGTTATGCGACTACAATATTGACATGTAATGGTCTCACTACTACTACTATCTGAACCCCTAACATTTTCAGTCATTCACTTTTCTCCTTGCTTGTGTTTCTGACCCAGAATCATGACCTTAATCTTTTTCACACTATACTCCCGCCGCCATTTCCCCCATAGCCCCCTGCTATTCTGAGTAGATTTTGTAATGCCTCTTTCGTGTTACCCATAAGAACCATGTCATTCACAAAAAACAAACCTAGTATCCTACTCATCTGCCATCTTAAGACCTCTTCCACCCTCCAGCAATTGTTCACCTAACTCACGTAGATATAAAGTGAACAAACTAGAAAAGAATATTTGTTTCAAAGCAAATCTGTCCAAATGCTTTCAAAATGTAAATATGGCTAGATAAAAATTTCAAAGGTCCAGATGACCTTGACCTTTGACCTCTAGAGATTACATGTAAATTACAAAAATGTGCAGTGTTGCAATACCCACAATTTGAGCCCAACGTGAAACAAATCAGATGAAAATTGACCAAGTTATGGCTGGATGTATATTTCAAAGGCAAGGGAATGACATTGACCTTGGACCTTTAGAGGTTACATGTTAATTACAACTATATGAGGTGTTGCAATACCTACAATTTGGGTCCAACATGATTATGATTGGATGCAAACTGACCGTTGACCAATTATTTCTGGTTAAAATGTTTGAGATCCAAATGACCTTGACCATAAACCTTTACAGGTCACATGTAAATTACAAAAAATATACAGTGGAATAATACATCAAAATTTTAGCCCAATATTAAGCAAATCAGATAAAAATTGACCAAGTTATGGCTAGATGAAACTTTCAAAGGTCCAAATAACCTTGACGTTCGACCTTTTAAGGTACATGTTTATTTAAAAAAAAGTGTTGCAATACCTACAAAATTTGGGTACAACATGATCAAAATTGGATAAAAATTGACAGAGTTATGGCCCGATGAAAATCTGTCCATGTGCCTTCAAAAGTTATAATACGGCCAGACGAAAATCTCAAAGGTGCAAATGACATTGACCTTTGACCTTTAGAGGTCACAATTACAAAAAATTGCAATGTTGCAATACCTACAATTTGAGTCCAACATGATTAAAATTGGATAGAAACTGACCAAGTTATGGCGAGATGAAACTTTCGAAGGTCCAAATGACATTGACCTTTAACTTCTACAGGTCACATGTAAATTACAAACCTACATTGCAATACCTACATTTGCTATTTATTTGGGGGGGGGGTGCAACATGAACCAAATAGGATGAAAATTGACAGAGCTATGGCTGGATGAACGTTTCAAAGGTTGTAAAGACCTTGACCTTTGACCTTTACAGGTTACATATAAATTACAAAAATATGCAATATTACCATATGTCCAATTTTAGCCCAGCGTGATCAAAGTTGAATAAAAATTGACCAAGTTATAGCTACGAGAAAGTTTCAAAGGTCCAAATGGTCTTAACCTTTGACCTTTGGAGGTCACATTTAGAATACAAAAGTGTGCAGCGTCACAAACATATTAATTGAAGTTGGATTGGTTACCTGTTTCTATAATAGTTTTGAAGATATTAAAGTTTTAATTTTCAAATGGCCCTTATTTGCATAATGTTCAAAACCACTTAACCTTTTTTCATAAAAGACTTCATGTATGGAAGTATAATCATTCCATGTTTGCAGTTTCTATGTATAATAGTTTTCAAATGAAATGTCAGACAAATTTGCATGTAAAGAAAGAAAGAAGAAAGAAAGAAAGAATTCCTAGAAAAACAATATGTCTGTGTTGGCAGACAGCCATAATTAGGGGATAAAACACAGCCTTGCTTTAATCCAATAAACTGCTCCACTCCTTCCACTTTAATTGTTGTTAATGAAGACTATTTCTAAGGTTGAGAGGACCAGTTTAAAACCACCAGTTACCGTGTATGGGTGACTGCCTGTCTCAAGTCAGGATTGAAATTTATTTCTTCACATAGTTATTTGAAGATGGATGTTGACGTTTTGGTCACTGTTGAATCTCTTTGGTGTCATGGTTGAAATTTATGAATAAGGGTAATGCTTTTCTGAACTATTTGATAAGTACTTCATTGACTATGTTGTGCTGTAGACTGTATTCTCTACTTCATAGTTATAATGGAGGTAGAGTGTGTTAATAATGTTCCAGATAGATAAATATCACAAAAACAATGTAGGCTTTCTTTTTCTTCCTTTCTTCCCGGGAAACTCAGCTGTGACAATTCAGAAGAACCAAAACTTGCCATGCCTACTGTGTCTCATTTTATCATTGACCCAAGTGATGGGATTTGTGTTTTAAATGGTCAGGCCTAAAATTTTGAAAAGAAACTAAAGTCTGTAGCCAATGAAGAATATTTCAAAGGTTGAGAGTACCAGCTTAAAACCACTAGTAAGATTTTATGGGTGACTGCCTTTTTAAAGTCAGGAGTGAAATTTGTTTCTTCACATGAAGATAAATGTTGATGTCCATGTAATTCTTGAATATCTTTGCTGTCATTGTTGGGTTGCAATTTATGAATAAGGGTAATACTTTTTTTGAACTATTTGATCTCAGACTGACCATACATTTTAAATCTGCATATTAATAATCATATAATCAGTGACCATTACTTATCAAGATTGATAAATGCAAAATTGTACGAGGAAGTTGGATGGCATACATTAGCTAAGAGAAGGGATTTTTTCGAAATTGATCCTTATGTATAAGCTGGCAAACAAACTCACTCCTGATAATTTATGTTCTGTAATTCCTACAGTTCCGAATACCTCCACGTATACTACACGCCAACATTTTAACCTACCTCATTTCAGGGCTTGTACTGAACTTTTCGTTAAATCTTTTTTCCCTTCCGCAGTTCGGTTATGGAATGAATTACCTATCGATGTTCGACTGTCCAGATCACTTCAAGTCTTTAAGTCTAAAATATGCCAACCAGTTCCTCGAAGTATAAATTTTACTGAGTTGTATAACTTTGGCAATAGATTTATATCGGTTCAGCACACACGCTTACATCCAGGTGCCAGCCAACTAAATTCTCATTTACATAAAATTGGTGTTCTTGACACACCTAAGTGCCGCTGCGGATCATCCGTTGAAGATACATGGCATTATTTTTTCGCATGCCCTCTATATACTGTACCACGATCAACATTACATTCGGCGATAACTTCTCTCCCCCCATTTACTCTGCAAACAATATTGTATGGTTCTTGTACATGCTCTCTGCTTGATAATGAATTAATTTTTTCTGGAACCCAAGATTACATTTCAGCTACTGGACGTTTTTAACCATCAGGGATAGGCTAGGCAAGGTCATTAGTGTTTGAGTTCATTTATACATGTTCACAAACGGCAGTATTACAATGTAGACTTAAGACTATGAGCCCTTCTATCTGTCCTGGTCTTGTGACTGTCATCCTCAAGTGTGTTTTTGTCTTGTTTTGTAATGTCCTGTCTCTGTCTCTTCTCCGCAAGAGGGATTTGGATAGGGCTCAGCCCTTTTTCCTAATTGTCATATTATTTTTGTGAAACTTTATGTGTGTACTTTGAGAAATAAAATATGTTTAAACCAAGATTCATATCCAAATTCAGGCCAATGTTGAGTGGGTCCAAATACGACAAGTAAACATGAACATCACTAATTACATACAAGTTCTGAACATTCATCCAGCCACGCATCTGCCATTAAACTCCATACAGAAAACATCCACAAAATGATAATCATTGTCATGAAAAATAGAAGTGGACAAGAGTTTTCGGTGATGTCAAACAGACTGCACCAAATTCCGTGTAATGAAGGTGATCAAAATCGCCAGCCCACAAACACGCCATGTCAAACTCCAGCTCGATCATGATAGACATTCACCAAACATAACTATAGTATGGAGGAAAACATCTCTCACTTTACTTGAGACAGGTACTAACTAAAAGTTAGTCGTACCTTACATCGATTTGATGCATGCAACTCTCAACTTTAAGGGGTATCTTGCTCGATACATATACCAATCAATTCCTGGGCACAATTAATACTCACCCACAACCTCATTTATATAACTTTTTAAATCAACCTTATTTTGCGTAATAAGGACTCGTTTTTACCTACAAATTTCAAAATGGTTTTTCAACTTCATTATTGAATATCCATGATTTACCAATTTATCGAATATGTATGCATGGTGTAATTCGACGTTGTCAAAATCAGAGCATATTCTAGCAAGTGCAATAAACTGTGACACATAGACACCATCAGCAGGTCAAATAGGAATATTACTATCCATGGGAGGGTAGTTTACAATTTTAAATTGAAACTGATCTCGTTTGTCATACAGCATAAGCTTTAATTCATCATTCAACATCAGCATATTCAAGTATGAATATTCCAAGTCATTTTCTGTAGGTTTCTTTAATTCCAAATCCCTGGGGTAATTGATGAAATGCATTGCAAAAAGCAAAACTTTTAACACTTCCAAAAATGTGCCCCAAAGCCTAACCCTTCCATTTCGCCCACAATGCATCTCTCCACTAACATAAATTATGCTTTTGGAATATCCAAGAAATACTATATACACATGTCTTCCCTTTCTTGCCATTTGTAATATTTGAGACAAGATAAAAAATGATAAACAACTCTTCTGCCTCGCTGGAAACCATCCTGGATCTACCCAAGCATAATTTCTATATTAACTACACTCACCAGTCTTTTTTGTACATCATACATGCAAAAATGTTCCCAATGTTTGATGTAATTGATATTCTTCTACACTGCTCAACTCACTCCTTCTTTGGGATGTAAATTATCCTCAGTACCCTCCATTGCCTTGGTATTTCCCTTGTCTCTAACACTTTGTCAAACAACCAACACATACTTTCCAATAATATCTGTGCCTGTTTCTTGATAAATTCCTTCAAAACGCCATGTTGTCCACGGGATTTCCCAACTTTCATTTGATCCACTGGCAATTCGACCTCCACCTTCATTACCCCCTTACACAATTCCTGGTCCCATCTATCCCACCTGATTTCAGACCTAACCATGGGTGGTTCTTCTGCACCCAACTGTGGACCATTCATTTTTTCCCAGTGCTTCCGTAATGTTTCCCTTATCTCCTTCAGGACCTCTCTCCCTATGGGTCAGTCTATTAATTGGAACTTTCTTCCTCCTGGTCACTTGCATCCAAAAGAACTGCTGACGAATCTGCCCTCCTTGCCATTTCCTCTTTTCGCTTTGCCCTACTCTCTGCCTTCATGCCATTTATTTTCTGCTCGCAACCATGTACTCCTCTTGAGCCACTGCAATTTCATTCTACTCTACTCTCTTTCTAGTTAGCCTCTATACTCTGATCTTTACCCTCTTTACCCCAATTGCTCTTTTCAACTCAGAATGAATGCTATGCAATTTCTTTGTACGTGGAACTCTTTCTCTCTCTCACACACACACCACTGTTTCTTTCAATTGCTGTTTTCAACTCAGAATGAATGCTATGCAATTTGTTTTCACTTGGAACTCTTTCTCTCTCACACACACACCACTGTTTCTTTCATACTATCAAAAATCTTTCTCCTGAAATTACCAGACATGCTTTGAACATTAACTGACTCTATCATGTCTATATCAACCCATGTCCCTTTCCAGACATCTAAAACTTGTGTAGGTTTCTCTCTATATGCCTTCCAATCTGTATCCTTGTTGATGTGCCACACACCCTGTGATTGCCCTATTCCCTAACCTGTTTCATAGAGCAGAGATTTATGGCCATCCAGTTATGATGACTCCCTATTTCCAGCTGACCATCCTCATCAATGAACACATTTTCCACCATTCTCAACAATGACTCATCCACTAGAGCATAGTCACTGATTGATTTTCTATTCCCTCGAGTCCATGTCTTGTGCATTTAACATTTCTATTTAAAATGTGTAGGCCCTTTTCCTTAGAAAAGGTCATCAGCTTCCTTCCATTTCTGTATATATTTGTATCCCCATCTTCTGTCGCTTCTATCCAATAAAACTATTAAATATGCTGACAAATATGTGATTTACAGTGGTAAGAACAACATGTTGAATAGGTTTTGGAAATTTTGCCATATACCTCCTGCTTCTGAAGGCATTCTTTGAAGAATGCATTCCACGTGATTTGTAATGTATTGAAGATCATACATATCTGTTTTCTGGACTTGTCAGCCCAGTGGGATAAGATATGTTGAATTTACGTGTGTCAGTTTGGAACTTCAAATGCCAATATGTATGGGCCTACAAAAGGTTACAAAGGTGAATCCTGTGCAGCCAACGAGGTAGCTCCTGGTGGGGCTAATCCTGGCAATAGAACACTCAAACCTGAGGAGACTGTTCCTGGCTTTGATTGATTCAGGGTCCTAGAACATATCTATGTGCAATGGCCAACTTAGGGCCTTACGCTATCAGCATTAGAGTTTTGTGTATTCATCTGTGCAGTCAATCATTCCCACTTAAAAGATGGAGGAGGTCGGGCCCATAGAATCATTACGTTGTCAGACAGAGCTCCTGCACAGAAAGGTTTGAAATAAAGCTCACATTTGGACTACCATCCCAGTTCACGTTAGCATAATTTTTCCGTTTCCGCATATACCAACAAGCTGCAACTCACCAGTTTATTCCAAAACTATTTTTACGGGAATATCAGCTGATAATCCATTGAAATCTACATATATTCACAGCAACACGCCTATAATTGTCGCAAATGTCCCTTAGAAATCATTTCAGGTAAAAAGTTCGACACTCCAGTGCCAAATTCAAAGGGGTATCCTTCCCTGAATCAGGTTTGTTCCATAACATTAGCCGTATGACAACTCTTCTCAATTGGCAATTAGACTGTATTCATAGATCCACTCGCGGTTTTATCTTGTGTTTATTTCCACAAATCGTGAAACTTGACCAAAATTGGGACATTTACAAGAATTTTAGTCATGTTGCGCCTTGGATATATGTGGATTACAATGCATTATCAGTGTGATTATAATGATATACCTGTAAAAAGAGTTTTGGGATAAATTGGTGAGTTACAGCTTGTTGGCATGTACCTACAAAAACGGAGAATCATGTCAAATGTGCAGTTTAATGGTGGTCCAAATGTGAGCCTCGTTTAAAACCTTTCTGTGTAGGAGCTTGGTCTGACAACATAGTGGGTCTGGCCTGTGGGTACAAGGTGCGGGTGGATCAAAGGTTATAGTTGTAGATTAGCTTATCCTGCCCATTTGCAATTGGCAGTTGTTTCAATACTTTTATATATTACAGCAAATGAGCTATGACCTTATTATGGGTGTTGATTTTCTGCAGAGCCAAAAAGCAATAATCAGTTTTGCAACTGATATCTTGGAAATGCCAATAAATGGTCAACAATGCATCCTGATTCCAATAATGAAACTGCCATTATGTACAGCCTTCTGTATCTTCAGAGCTAACAATTCTGTAAATTTCAAATGGACTGGCAAATGTGTAGATCATGCATGGCTTAAGATGAATGGAATGGATTAAAAATAACTTCCTCCCTGAATTCACAGGTTTTAGATGGCACAAGAGGACGTTTAAACCTAGGTAGGAAAGTTGTGGAATGAGTAGGTGGACCAAAAAATATACACTAAGTATCCAGAAGTGCTTATCACTATCATGTTTGAAATTGGGAACGTATGCCATACTCAAAGGAGCTAGCACATGGGTGTGTAGTAAGGCACATTTACCTGCTCCACATTTGAGGATACAAACTTAATCATATATGTGTGATTATATCAGATTGGTATTTCAATGTGAACATTTCATAACAAATATTAATTAAAATCATGTGTACCTTTCATATTAGGTCTTACATGTAGCACTGTGGTAATGAAAAGATTGGTCATAGATATCTGGCACAGAAATTAGCTGCCTTCTTGTATGTATATTTAATGCTGCTCAAGGGCACTAAAATATTATAAAAAGGTGTTACTTGGTGCCTGGGTTTGGGGACATTTGTACTTTACTTGTAACATTTATTGACTCTGAAGTAGGTCAATGGGTCACGCCTTGACACGAGAGTTATGTAGGTCACATGCTGGGTCATAACTGCATAAAGGTTCTGATCTGACAGTCACTGAATGCATCTCTGCAACACAAAAACATGTACTGAATGGTTCCTGTGGAGGACACAGGGGAACAGACATCTTACTACAAAAAACAAAATAACTATTTCTACTTGGTTGTGAAAAGTTTCGACAAATTTTCTTAAATGGAGGGCAACAGCATACATTAGTTTCCCTTTCAGCCGAAAATAGAAACACGAAGGTGGCTAAGAAGATAACTTTAAAGTTGTAATTGGGCAACACCAGAACTGACTGCTTGAGTGGGAATACGACTAACATTACTGATACCACAATGACACTACTGTATTCACTTTGATCAAGATGTTAACGAAAAGAGAGGACAATTAAAGTAAGCCGTATGACAAGCTGATTGTCATTTTGACATTGAATGATATATGCGACAACATCTTGCTTTTTGGTTTTAGCATATTTTTTATTGCTGAAAAACTACAATCGGGAAACTGGGATACTCTATATTCATCCCTCTTCCACAGTTGGTTGATATGGTGGTTACAAACTAGTCAAGAAATTCACAGAGTTAATTACGATCTTTTAGGTTGTCATCCCGACTACTTTTTCGGTGTGGCGCCCAACGTCATTGGAACAAAGGGTCAAACATATGGAGGGGCTTGCAATGGATGCAGAAAAGACACTAAATTGTTGCACAATATCGACTCGTGAAGTGCGAAAAATACCACAAAGACAACTATAGAGATAAGTCTTAAATAGTTCAAAGATAATGAAAACAAATGTTTGCTACTTACTGACTATTTTAGCCTTCCATTTAACTATCTCAATCCTGAATAGTTCTTGTGATCTCTCAGATGAGGCTAACAGAGACGTATTTGATGCTGCTCAGTTGTTTATAAAGGAAACTAGACGCTTTATTTGATTAGTAATTTATACATGTGTAAACTTCTGAGTGAACAGCTATCCTCTGCCCTGCTTTCTTATTGCTAATAAAATATGTTTAAACCAAACTTCTCCTTTTAGAGCTTTGTATTGTCCAGTGTGTCTCTGTCCATAGAATATGTGCTTTTGTATGATCTGGAGAGCCCTTCATTAGCCAATACTGAGCTATTGGGTAATCCAGGTTTTGAAAATATATATGTTTACAATGCAAGAATAGAATTTAGCTCCCTTAACGCTCATTTGCCTTCCCGAGATCTGACAGAAGCTCAAAACTGTATACGTGGATTCAATTCGGAAAAAGTCTCACTTTTTTGCAGTGTCCCCTACATTCTAAATCAAGACAAATTTTTTGGTTCGAACTTGTAAGAAAAGATTTTAGCTGCCTTAACCGTCATTTGTTTTCCCGAGATCTGACAGAAACTCAAAACTGTATACGTGGATTCAATTCGAAAAAAGTCTTTTTCTGCAGTGTTTCCTATATTCTAAATCAAGACAAATTTTCTTTGTTCAAACTTTTGATATTTTTCTTACTAGTCATCTCAATAGAGTATTTGATGGTTTTTGCGCCCGAGAAATTAAAAAATTGCCTATTCGGCCATAGTAGGCTCTCTTTCGACTCCACCTGGAAAATATTGGATGCCACAATGGAATTCATATTACATACGAAACAGTTTTCAGAATTCTTACCAGATGACAGTAAACAGGGTTGACCGACTTAATTATGGTACAGTTACCATCTGAAGCCTGGTTTATTTGCCATTTTTGTTGGTATAGTTTACTTACTGTCTTATCATTTTGTTGGTACTTTTCATTTTTCAGCATATCTCTTTGTAAAATGATACTGTATTTCGATGTATTCGTCTGTAGGCCTACCTGATGTGAGCACTTAGGATTAGCCATCGGGTATTTGTCCGATCCTCTTTAAATAAATATTTTTATGACTCCTACTAACCATGATGATTTTTTTCGGTAATATCTTAAATACTTTGTCGCCTTTATCAAGTAACAATAGTGAGTCGTTTCAATTATCTTACCTTTACCAAGACTCTTTGATCTGTGGTATTAACAATAACTTTCTCACCTTAAGCAAGTGGCAATAATGAGAAGTTATTGGTGTCTTACCTTCTCATCTTCAGCAAGTGCCCACAGTAGGTAGTTTCAAGAGTGTTTTTACATTTTTTTTGCTTACAAGGTAGCTATGGGTAGTTTGAAGCATTAGTCACTTTTAAGAAGCTGCCGCGATGAGTTATTTGAAGAGTGTCTTAATAACTTTCTGTCTTTATCAAGAAGCCCTGATAATTCGTTTCAAAGGTCTTACATTCTCCGAAAAAAGATTCATACATTGAAATAAGTAAATGAATGTAATATAACTGAGGCAGATTTAAAGATAGCAAGATTTTCAGCAGCAGGAATGAAACCCCTTGGGGCTTATATTCCCTCCTAGCTGAGACACCGCTGATTACATATGTGTACAATGATTACTGGAATGAAATTCAAAGAAATACACAAACGAGTTTCTTAATGTGAATATATATTTATATAATTGCATCATCGTTTGATGTATCCATTAGTACAGAAAAAAGATGACCCACATTCATAAATTTCAAACCCAACAATTTATCCCCTTTGCTGTCATTCTTTGGTTTGAAATTTGTGAATGTGGGCCATTTTTTCTATACGAATGGATACATCAAAGCATGATGCAATTATATTGATACATTTGTTCCAAATTTATGTCCGATCTTCTTAAAGATCCCAATTATTTTACTTGCCTTTTTAGAGATATAATGAATGTGTTCTTTCCAGTTTAGAACTTTGTCAAACCAAACACCAAAAAATGTAAATGTTTCAACTTTAGGTAGCTTTTTCATTTATTTCCAAAGCAAAATCATCTGGAAATTATATATGATCAGGAAATCGAAAAATATAATTAGTTTTGTCAATATTAACAGATAATCTATTTGAATACAACCAACGAATAACATCTTCTAGACTGTTATTTATCTTATGCTTTGGAGCCGCAACATCTCTATCACTGAATAGTAAACTTGTGTCATCTGCAAATAATAGACATAGCAAATCCTAAGACACAAGGCCTAGGTCATTTACATGTTTGATGAATAACATGGGTCATAAGATAGACCCGTGAGGAACACCACAGGTTATAGATAATATGTCAAAATCTTCGTTCAAAGTAATGTACATACTGAGACCTATTAGATAGATAACCGATAAACCAATTCAGAGCTAACCACGTATTCCATAGAATGATAATTTTTGACATAAGATAGTATGATCGACTGTATCAAAGGCTTTTTAGAGGTCAAGAAAGACACCAATGGTATATACTTTTCTCTCCAAGGCCTCAAAGGTTTTAAATGAGAGGTAGCTTACAGCATAATCTGCACTATTCCTGTTGCGAAATCCAAATTGGTAGTCATATAAGATGTCAAATCTGTCAAGATAATCACTACATTGGTTTTGAGCATCTTCTTCAAATATTTTTGAAGAGAAGGAAGAACAGAAATGGGTCTATAGTTATTGAATATTCCCTCATTACTTAAAAAAAAAGAGAAAAAAAAAAAAGAAATGAGAGTTATTCTTAGCAAGTTTCAAAGTTTCAGGAAAGATGCCAGTTTGGAGAGATAGTTAATAATATGGGCAAGTGAAGAGACTGTTTCACTTGATACAAATTTAAGAATCTTTGGATGTATATCATCCCTACCTGGACTGGAATCGTTTAGATTCTTTATAATGATATTTGTATCTTGTTCAATGGTTGGGGAGAAATAGAAAGAGTTAAATGAGGTAACTTTTCAAGGTACACCATGAGCAATACAATTGCTCAGCTGACTAAAAGTTACTCAGCTACCGACTGTTAGACTTAAAAAAAATGGAAATAGAAGTGACAAATGGTCGCCACATGCATTAAAAGCCTGGATTGTATCAATTATTAAAAGGAAACTGGGGTATTCCATGGCACATTACGAGAAAAAGAGGAGAGACATATAAAGAGAAGGAGACAGACAGAGAGAGAGAAAGAGAGAGAGAGAGAGAGAGAGAGAGAGAGAGAGAGAGAGAGAGAGAGAGAGAGAGAGAGAGAGAGCATAGGGTGGAACTCACGATACAGTGAAGGGACTCGAGAATTAAAACATAAAGAGTCCAGTTTCAGCAATATAATTCTGCACAGCCTGAAAGATGAGTATATCGGAATCACTAGACAGTTCTTCACTTCCAAAGAGGAAATATGGACTAACCTATCACTTGCAATATGGATAATGACACCAGGGTTATTCTGGGAGATAGAATTGATAAAGTAGAAGCCAAAGACTTTTTCTGGGCTGCAAAACCCAAGGACAAAAGAAGAAGAGCTTCTGGTCTTCAGTGGGGTAGGAGCAATTACACATGGGACTGGGACACTAAAACATTTTGGGGTTATTTTTGCAAATGATATTGTGCTTATGGCCGAGTCTCAAAAAGAATCACAGGATATGTTGGATATTGTATGGAAGTTTTGCCAAGACAAAAGCCAAGTTATGACACTAAGAAAGAAACCAGATGACAATAGAAAATGGAGATTTGGAAATTCCAAATTTCAGACGCTAGAGAGCAGCCGATTGGAATTGGAGAAGTGGATGAATATGAGTACTGTGGGGTAAAGATAAACTCAACAGGTAAACGTATGTTCAGGAACTATATTGAAAAGATAAAGCAGAAGGTGAACTGCACAAAGTGAATGATAAGAGCTACAGCAGAAATTAATTTTAAAATGGCATTCACTGATCGAGGGCAGTGGAATAGAGTGGCAATACCAGGAATGCTATATGGTTTAGATATTTTCGCAATGATTGAGGGGGATATCCAGGGTATGCCAGAAGGCATAGAATGAATCGGAAAAATGAATTCTAGGAAGACCACCGTCCACAGCAACAGACGTAGCCTTAGGAGAGTTATGATGGAAGAGCGTTGCTGACAGAATTGGCATGGCCAAGT
The DNA here is from genome assembly GCA_964020975.1 of Hermodice carunculata. Lineage (NCBI taxonomy): Eukaryota > Metazoa > Annelida > Polychaeta > Eunicida > Amphinomidae > Hermodice > Hermodice carunculata. Next base: position 134,262,161 of record OZ026612.1, on the reverse strand, counting down.
TGAACTACTGCGGATATTTATAACCTGTTAGCGAGCACAGGTGATGCAGGAAAATATATAATGAACCTGCTACAAAACACACACTATGGCTCAAAGACATCAATAAGTTAGCAGAAAGGTGTGAATTGAAAGGTTACGATGAGAAAAAAAAGTACACTAAATGCATGCAAGGTTTTAGAGAAGCCAAAGAAAAGTACATGCTGGGATGGAGGGAAGGAATCCAAACTTTTGTTTCAGATTAGGGCAGGAGTTATCAGCTTAGAAATGAGAATGCAGAAATGGACTGCAGGTAGGAATGGTAAGTGTAGAGTTTGCTCCCAGGAAACAGACGAGACAGTAGACCATTAGGCGGTATGTTGTGATGCATAAAGAGGGATGAGGGAAAATATGTTCAGGGAATGAAAGAATGAGGATCATAACTGTTAGGGCTCAGAGAAAGTGCGGCGCTTAGGCGAAGATTTACAGGTGAAAAAAAGGGGTCAGAACTGTTATGGAGTTCCTGATAGGGTGGTAGGAGAAAAGAAATGGAATGTTAGAATTAGAAAAAAAAAAAAAACAGAAGTAATTGAAGAAGAACAATTTTCTTGGAACAAAAGGGAAAGGTGGTAGCCCTTATCAGAGCTCCCATGACTGTGTGCACAGGACATAGGAAATGACTGAGCCTTAGAGGTAGGGATAGGATCACAGGATTATTATTATTATTATTATTATTATTATTATTATTATTATTATTATTATTATTATTATTATTATTATTATTATTATTATTATTATTATTATTATTGTTGTTGTTGTTGTTGTTGTTGTTGTTGTTGTTGTTGTTGTTACAACCAACAGTAATACTAATGATGAGCTACATTGTGTATATGTACAAAAAAAAAGAAAGAAGTAGACACAAAAAAATCTACACCTTACGTCGCTAGTCCACAGTTAGGAACACCCAATCATGTTTCTAGCATCCCAGTGTGCTGTGTCTTATATTAAAAGCCGTGTTCACAAATTTGAAGATAGTTTTATCTACTTTTTCATCTCCTATAGTCATAATATACAGGAATTTCCTCTAAGAGTGGGAATTCAGGGTCTACATTTGTTATCTCGGTATATAGCTCTTGCCTTATGGGCGTTTATTTATCACCAGTTTCATTTGCAGGGGTGTGTACCCTTATGTGTAATTTGGTGAAATTATATATTTTTTTGTCAGGGGAATTTTGCCTCAAGATAAGTTGCTTTTTTGAATGAAGATTTGAATGGACAATTCCTGCGAAGTTTATGCTTCTCACCATTGTTAAGGCCATTAGCTTGTGCTAACCACTTATTTTCGTAGGTAGTTTGTAACCTGCTCATGATGTGTTGTACATCAAAGTGGCCAACTGGGTTATGCCAGATCTTTTGCATACCCATAAAGTTTAAAATTTGGTTGATATATTTAGCCCAGCAATTAATGCCACCTTTTTTTAGGTTCAGATTTTGCAATATACATTTATACACCATCGGATTTGGTTGGCAAATTTGTAGATGTAGCCAGTATTTATTAGAACTACACAGATTCCTGGTGAGCAGGGGATAACTCCCAAGTTCTGCTCTAATTGTAGCATTGGTAGCGTTCCTATGGACGTCAAGAACATATTTGCAAAATTTGAAATGGGTAGTTTCAATATTTGCTGTTTCACATGAACGATACAAATTATCTGCATTGAGGCCAGTGAGCTGAAATGGACTCCAAATGTCACTGCCAGGCCAAAATGGGCAATATGAGCGACTTTAATAATTTTTGTGATAACTTAACATTATTATTTACTGGGTATTGCCAAAGTTTAAATAAAGCTTTGTTAGCTTCATCGTTTTGTTTATTCATAGCTGCAGTGAATAAACCGGAGGCCCAAAATTCAATACCTAAATAGCTGTATTTTTAGTGACTTCTACTCTGTCATTTATGTAGTAACAAAAACAAAGGGGGGCGGGGGGGGGTGACATGTTGACATTGAGTTTTCATTCATCACAACCAGCTTGTAGTTTTGACAGAGAGCGCTGAAGTCCCTTGGCCAATTCGGACATGAGAATAAGGTCATCTGCGTACATGAGGTAGTTGAGACACACACGTGTAGGTCAATTAGGTTACAGTTGCTGTCAAAAATATCTGGTAGGTCTAATAAAAGTAAATTGAACAAAGAAGGACTGAGAACACAACCCTGTTTTCGACCTACATTGGAGGAAAAAGCAACTAAAAAGTGTTACTACCTAGGCTTGTACCTAAAAATCTATCGTTTAGAAATACGGAGGCCAGACGACGTGCACAAGTCTTTTCATTTTTTGTCCATATGTATCTGTATTTGCCTGATCAATGTTTACCTTTTTCCTTTGCCATGGAGTGTCTTCAACATAGAATGTGGGCATATTAAAATTCTCCTTTGTGTCATTAGATACAAAATCTGTTTCTTCGCAACTGCATCGAAATCTCCACAGATAACACACTGTCCTTGAAGAGAAAAAGTGACAATGTCACGCTCAAATAATTCAAACAAGTTTTCTCTTTTTTTGCAAAAAAGTTAAACCTGGGGGCTCACATACACATAGTCCAGATAAATATCCTTTGGCAGGTTAAAAGAGTCTTGCTTAATTTTAACCAACTAATTTCAGAGCAGGTTATGGGCATGATTTTTACACCAGGTTTAATGTTTTCTTTGATGCAAACAACAATCCTACCAAAATGTTTCTTTGCATTCTGAGTTTTTGGCCGCAAATTTGTTTTAATGTGGTAGCCATCTAATTGTAGATCTTCATTCTCACCAGAAGGGGTTTCTATTAAATCGATAATATCATTTTTTCAGTTCAGTTTTTATTTCATTTAGCTTACAATGTCGCTGGCCTCTGATTCATGAAAACAAACTATCAATATTCCAGCTTCCTATACATATGCTGCCACAACAACCATATTTCAGAGCAGATTATTTAAAATATTTCAGCAGCAGAGATAAATCAACTCGAAACAGAATAAAATGAAGAAGCATATCAAGCAAGCCAATTTGGAATTAAATATACCAGAGTCAGTGTATCAAAATACGGAAACAGTTAAATTAAGCAGAGTTCTGTACAACTAAATATGCTCATGTACTTTTGAGGTGTCAGGATTAGTCCTGGATTGATATTAGGAAGTGTCTCTCTTGCGGGCTTCTCATTCGGGACCCCAAATAGGCATCATATGACATATTAGAATGCCCCCCCCCCAAAAAAAAACGTGTAAGTTGGAAGTCTTGGTACCACTCTCTGTCTGTCTGTCTGTCTGTCTGTCTGTCTGTCTTTCTGTCTCTCTGTCTCTCTCGCTCTCTCTCTCTCTCTATATATCTATATAGATAGATAGATAGATAGATAGATAGATAGATAGATAGATAGATAGATAGATAGATAGATAGATAGATAGATAGATAGATATACTGTATTCTAGCTGTCTTTTGATTGTGTTTTAGCACCCAGATTTTGTAGGTCAGTTAAAAAAAGAAGCTTTGTAGTACCCTGTAGCTATACAATTTTAAGTGAATTGAATATCCATATTTTCACAGGTGACTTGGCATGATGCAGAAATGACTATTGACTAGTATCAATTTTTTGTTCATTTTTGTCCACATTACGATTGATTCCTTATCCGTTGTAAAAACGTAATCCAAGACCTTTCTCTAGATCCCACAGAAAGTCTTGGATGTAATTTTGTTTCCTTTTTTGTTCCAAATAGTGTAATCCGCATTAGCACTGAATGCATGACCACGCAGAAGCCATGGCATGTTCCATTGCTTTCCAAGTCAAAGTTTCTATCCTGTTGTCTTTGTTGGGGAAAGTCAAAGTACTGGCTACCCCTGCCGTTCATTTCATTTTGACTTGGGAAGTTGGCACTTTGATCTGGTATTCCAAAGTGACGTTGTTTGTTCAGCGGAAGAATGTCGTCCTGACGCTCCTGATCCTGCCTTCCATATGTACGATTGGTAGGTCTGGGTGTTTACTTGTTTTTTTATGTTCTTGTTCTTCTCTCATTCAGTTTATTCTTTCGTGTCATTTGTGTACTGAATCCACTGTGCTCACTGTACTTTGTCAGATGTAGTAGCTCATTTGTCATATCTTTGTATTTCCTTACAAGTTCAGCATTCCCTTTATTTTGTAAGTTATACTCCATCTGGCAAGAGACTGGAGTTGTCATTGATACTGAAATGTGGCTGTGGAACCACTTGTGCCATTGGCATCATGTAACCATTTGTTAAAGGCACGTCTAATTTACTGTGTTGAGGGTCCATTGCTGCCCAGATATCTGGGAAGCAGCGTTAATATGCAAATGGCAGAGCCAGTAAATTTGGACCTGGCTGTAACCAAGAGTTCCTCCATATTGCTGCGTACCTGTGTACAATCTTCTGCTGTGCTGTTTACTAAGTAATTTGACCCAATTTGAATCAAGATACACTTAAGGTTCATATTGCATGGTTCATAAAATCTAAGGCCCCAGGTATTGTCCTGTCACGAAGAGTCTGAATGTGAACGGATTTATTTTTGTACATGTGTTCCTTGTTTTAATCTGCACACTTGTGAACTTCCACAATGAAAAGGTCTATGTCTTCTTGACCACTGTTTCCCGTAGGCCTATCTCTCGAGTTGCCGTTAGTATATGTAGGTGTAGTAGGTGCACTTGACTTGTTGATTGGCAGGTAATTTTGCTTGTTCCTCAGTAGTGGTTGTTTTTGCAGCTGCAGTCTCCACTTCTCATGAGGGCCTATCCTTCGTGTTTGAGGTTCCTTCAGCAATTTCTGTTAGTGAGCAGAAACAGTTAGATGTGGGTATATGTCTATTTACTTCTGTTATGACACTGGTATAATCTCACTATTGGTGTAGTTTGTCTAGATGGTCCTTGATAGAACTGATTTCTGGTGTTATCTTGGGACAGCTCACTGAAGTCTCTTGTACAATTCTCCTTTAATTTTGAGAAATTTGTGCACAGAGTAGTTAATGACTCCCCCATTTCTTTGATTTTCGTAGTGAGTGTTGATAATACAGAGTCTTCATACTTGTTACGTGGTGGCGATGTTTCTTTGCCACAGCTAACACCAGACAAAAGTTGTTGTCTCAGTTTGCTTATTTCTATGTTCTTTGCATCTATCAGCTGGCTCAGCTCCTTTATTTTACTGTCTTTGTGTTTTATTGTGTCCTCTAGGTTTCCCACTTTTAGGAGCAGGTTTTTATTTGCTGTAGTCTGGACAGAGGCTATTACAATCTTTTCCATGTGTCTGATCATACTGGGAATACCTTGCAACTCTTCATAGGTGACATTCTTGGTGTTATCTGAATTGCGAGGGGAGATGATTCCCTCATGCATCAGACTTAGTTCAGCGTCATACTCAGTACATGAAGTTAGGCAGGAAGAGCATCTCTTGTATTTATAGTCCAGATTCTCGACCTCCACGTGTTCAACGAATGTCTTCTCCAGCATTTGCTAACACCCGATGCACATCCATGATTTACACTTGGAACATTCAATGGCTCTATTGCCTTCGGTTTCACAGCTGCAAACTGGGCAGTGTGTTTTGTCCTGTTGGTGTTACAAGTTTTCATGTTCATGGGCGCCACCATCTTGGTACATCGAACGGTTCGCCATAAAGGGGGACTTGTGTGCAATGTTGCTGGTTCACAGTGAGGTGACTGCATAAATTATTGCACCTCAAACTTCACTAGTCACTTGCACCTAAAAGCAGTAACAATTAAATACTTAATTCCTTTTACTGCTGCTATAAATCTTAAAAAAATGTGGTGCTCGTATTAAAGCTCCCGTCATTGTCGACGCATGCACTTTCCTCTTAAGGATATCTGTACAGCTGCAAAGAAAACTATGCACTGACTGGCTTTATTAGTGATGCCAGTGATGTGAGTATGTCACGATAACTCACTGCTGAGAGCAATGCCAAGATGGGTATGAGCTGTAGCTTCAGGAATAGCTGATTGCCTGAGATTGACTGGTTGGTGATGATGTTTGGATAATTTGGCTTAAAATATAACCAATAGAGACCTAATGGCATTAAATATGGCCCGCCCAAGTTTTCCCTAGTTATATATGAAAGTGAGATTGGTAATTTGATTGGTGACTATCAATCCAGTTTACAAGGTGATCAGAGATACCAAGTTGACGCTGCTTGAAGAGGAGGCCAGAATCTCAAAACTTGTCAAATGCGTTGGAAGCATCTAGAAGACCTATTCTGACTTCTTCGGAATGCTTCAGGCCATTGTAGGTATTTAGGAACAATGTAAACAGGTTTATTAACAATGGGATCCTCGGCTTTAAAACCAGAACTTTTTTTTGGGGGGGGGGGGGCAGCAGATCTTTTTCTGTGAGGTATTCATTAAGAGCATTAAGCCTTTCAAAAACTTTGCACAAGAACGAAATGGGGCGGTAATTACATTTTAAGTGTCTGCTGGATTTAAAAAAATACAGGACATGTGTTAGATTTTTTCCAAGAATCAGGGAATTGAGGAAACTAAGTGAGAGTTGAAAGACTTTGGTGAGTGGTTTATGGATAGAGTTCGTCGTGGTTTTAAGTAAAGTATTGCCAATGTTGTCGGGACCAGAGGTGGAGGTAAGTCTTACGGAGGACAGCACTTTAAAGACGCTGTTTTCGTCAAAAATAATGTTATGTAGACAAGCGTCAGTTCGAGAAGTGCGCTCAGGCAATAGAGGGGCATCTGCGTTGGGTTGAGTTGTACATTGACCAGCAAAGTAAGCATTAAATAAATCACATTTTTAGGAGTAATTGGAAATGATTTTATCATCATTGATGATAGGGAGATATCCTGGTAAATTTTACAGCCTGAACGGACTTGTAGAGACTCCACCATTATTTAACCTTGATGTCCTTACTATCAAGTCATTGACAAATATTAGACAAATACAGACAGATGGAATGACGGACTCAACTGACGGCTTTATTACAAGATTTTTTTTGTACAACTATCAATATTGTCATGGTCATCATGACTGTACAGACGTTGCTGGTAAGAAACACGCTAAAAATTTAAAGCGTTTCCAGGCGCAATTTTGGTGAATTTTGTTTGTTTTTTTTGTACTTTTTCTTTTTCTTCTTTTTTGTTTTCACATCATCAGATGTTATACAACGTTTATCTCTTGGCCAAATAGTTACGTCCCTGAATAAAATAAAATCTTTGCCTGCATTTACAAAAAGATTGGACCAATAAGATACAATTTTTTCTGTAGAATCGAAGATTCCATGGGCTGTATCCCATGGGGCACAGGAGCGAGCTGTCTCAGAGCGTCAAAGTTGGCCCTTTTAAATTCCATACGGGTCTTTAAAGGGCTTATATCGAATAACAGAAAGAGAGAAAGACCAGAAAACAAAGAATGATAAGACTTTGAGAAAGGAGTCAAAACACCACTGTCAAAAACCAGTCCCGGTGAACACGTGATCATTAATAGGAGTATTCACTTATTATACTGGTAGGTTAGTCTATGGGTTGACAGAGGTTGTGTCTAAGATTATTCTGAGCCGGACCAGGATTCAGACGAAAATCGACCGCTGAAATTCTAATATTATAAAAAATACTGGATACGGTCGTGTTGTAAACACAAAAAATCATTCAAATTGTGATGTCCAAGAAGAATCTCATAAGCCAGAAGGAACCAATTATTTGAACAGTCAGTACAGAGGTAACCATAACGTTGCGGTAAGTGTACTTATTGGGAAAGAGACCAACGGTCACTCTGTATTTGGTAATGCTGATGCCCATTAGTAACGGAACCGTGAGAATGTAAACATCTGAGGCATATCAAGAGGGCAACATAGTAAACCATACAACAGAGGACAGGAATACAAGAACGAGAACTTCAGGGTATAAAGAGATGATGGAGCATTAAAGAGCGACACATCTGTATACGAGGATAGTTAGATGCGAATAAACCACTGGAATTTGTATATGAAATTTAGACATAAACAGAAAACATAACTGTTTAGAAACCTAAATAACGGGGGAATGAGAGTAAGGAAGACAGAGAAAAAGGAAAAAAGAGAAAGAAAGAAGAGAGAAAGGAAAGAAAGAATGAAGGGAAGGAAAAAGGAAGGACGAAAAATGGAGAGAAGCGAAAGAGAAACAAAAATTAGGAGAAAAAAGCCGGAAAGGAAGATGCAAAAAGGAGAAGAACGAGGGAGAAAAGGCCCAAACAGATAGGTCGGGAACAAAGATAAGCCTGTACCTGGGCATATGTGGAGTAAACTTCTGAATTGGAATTTACCGACCGAATAATAGTAGTATCAGTATAGGCTTTTAACAAATGGGTCTGGGATAAAAGGTGAATCCAATCGTATTTGGTAGCAAAATTTTGCCTGTTGTCATCAATGTTCAAATATTTCGTCAGTACAAGACGTGTTATTTCACAAGTTGCCAAACTCAGCAGCAAATCGAGATATTTAAATTGTCTATTAAGTTTCTCTGTAATTATGTTCGTTGTTTGTCCTTTGTTTGTATTTCATCTTTTGGATTTGTATTAGGTGCTGTGCAAGACGTTTGACCTTAGCTGTCCCTCTAAAATGCACTATGTCCCTTTGCGATATTTACAGAAACCTGCAACTGCCTGAAGATGTGGGCGTTGGACACGCACACAGAGGGACAAGTATAGAACACTTTTTGCCTTATGTGAGTTTAGACCTACGTCACATGCACGGCCACAACAGGGTACCATTTTCAGAACAGTTTTTACCTTATATCGGCATGGGTCATTGATGTCACTTTAATTTCTTTAGTCCTCATGTTAATGTCATTCATTGTAGTGGTAATTATCTCTCCCACAACACGCGTTTTGCCCTCTATCTACTGAGAGTAAGCAAATAATAACACAATTATAATTAGATTAACACATTTGTTTTATTTATGTATGTATAATTCAAGGTAACAATATTCACCTCCAATTTAACTCAGTAAGCAGGGTTTGTATGTTTGGGTCATACACAGAAATTGTTGCGTCGATAGGTACTCGAATTTGTAACAACTTGGAAACATTTTTATAAGCACACACGGTAGATATACAAAATGTCCTCTAACACATACAATACTTTAACCTCATTTCCTCAGTCTGTACCATGGTCTTCGAGCTATATATCGTCTGCAATGTAAGAAATGCAAGGTTCTTCCTGGCAGCTGAGTTGCCTTCAAAGATCATAATTTTGAGTTGTTAAAAAGCAGCACGTAGGCAATTCTCTGGCCGCCAGAGCTATCGTGGTGATACTAGTTTTTTTGTTGGTTCACAGCAACCCCCTCATGTGGGGTGCCTCAATTTCGAGGACGAAACTGAAGAATCAATTAACAACCATAAGTTGTAGAATTTTAATTTATGCAAATTAGGAGAATATACAAAATTTACACCTTGAACAACTTCACAACCATTGATAGCTTGATGAGATTGCTGCAGCCAATGAACAATAAATTAAAGTTTTGCCGTTTGAGTTATGTAAATTAGGCAAATACATAAAATTTAAATCTTGAATAAATTCAGAACTATTATAGATAGAGGAACCAATCCAACTTCAACAGGTTTGTAACACAGCTCAACTGTTTATGTCTCTTTTGCTCACTTCAATAACAATTACTGTTTTAGGAGATACATAAATACTGACTGTGCAATCTTCCAAAGCTTTCCAGGCAGACAGACTGATTTGCGGACAAGCAAATAAAATTTCTCAAGTCATTTTTCTTTCTTTCTTTCTTTCTTTCTTTCTTTCTTTCTTTCTTTCTTTCTTTCTTTCTTTCTTTCTTTCTTTTTTTCATGCCCTTAAGAGTGACGGGGGGGGGGGAGGAGCTGGTGTGACGGCACTCTTATTTGCTCAACATATTATTATATTGTATGTTTTCCAATAGGCGTGTTCCTCAGCTTCCATGACTGGGCTTTTTACTCTGTTGCCCTCAGTCCCGAAGAAAATACAGTCCATCAGGGTGGTAATGAGACAAATGTAAGGCACATGCATAGGCAAATTGGCATTCCGATTTTTATGCTTTGCGTATCAAGCAGGACACAGACAAACGGTCACAAGCTGGAAGTTTGCCATGGTGATAAAACTGATACGTTTGTCTGTGAGTTGGCAGTGTATCGCCTCCAATCCTCCTCTGTGTAGGGAGGCGGGGCTTCTTGCTCCCCGGGACAGAAAGGTAGTGAATATGGGGGACAAGTGGGTTCATCAATTGGTGCAAATGGAACAGACTCAGAATGAATAAAGAGATCCTGCAACTGCCAAAGATCATGCCAGTATGTGACACTGTCCTTCTCGTGTCCCTCAGCACACTCTGCACAGTAACCTTTCCCACAGTCGTAACAAACTTTTGATGATTCTGTCCTTACTTTGTTCTTTTTGCATCTGTAACAAACCAGGAACACTGGCTGCAGTGGCTCGGCCTCGGGACTCGGGGTTGCGCCTTTAGATGGTGTCTGTATCATCCCGCGATTTTTCTTCAGATGGATCACAGTATGAGATCGAGACTTTGACGAACATTTCTTGGAACAGCTTTTACAAAGGCCCACTCCACACTGTGAGCACAGCACCAGGGCAGATTTATGGTATCCGCACTTCTTACAGTTGTTACACTGGGCTTGATACTTGTGTGTCGTATCCACCTCATCGGGCCCTCGACAATGCGACATCTGAGAGACAATCTGAAACTAGAAAACAAAGGTTTGTTTGAAAGCAAATCTGTCTGTGAAAAGTTAACATGTGTTAATGGCACTAATAGTCCTCTTAATTTCCCGTTAATGTGCTATTGGTGGCCATTCCATAATGTTGGTCACTATTCGACACCGACATATTTGGCAGAACTTTTGGATCGTATTTCTTGGTTTTGATAAGTGACAACGAAATTTTTGGCTATTTAAATTTCCGTTTTGATTCAAAGAACGTGTATTCAATTTTTCCTAAAAGCATTGACAGTCTGTTGTCAACCATCCATTTGTAACAATTATCCAATTCAGCACTTAGGGTCGAAGTAAACCTGTGCTGATTTTTGCTAGATACAAGAAAAGTTGTATCGCCGGCATATAATAATACTTTATATGATACACTGATTGATAATGTCATTTACATAGTATAGGTACAGTAAGGGTCTAAGAATGCGTCCTTGGGGGCCCCAAAAGAAATACTCTCGAGCCCCGACATTGTTTGCTTAATTCAGATTGTTTCCTGTCTGTTAGATATGATTTGAACTATTTAACTGATTTGACACCTATGGCTCTCGACATAGTAAATCGTGATCCACCATGTCGAAGGCTTTCGGCACAGCAATAACGATCATACCAGCATACTTATCTTCGCAGTTTATGTTTTGATATGGTCCGTGAGATGAATCATACATGTGTCAGTTGAATATGACTCTCTAAAACCAGATTGAATTTCGTACAATAGATTTTGTTCGTTTACGCAAGAACACAACTGTTCATCACTGATCGTTCCAGAACTTTTGATATGACACTCAAAATTACAAATGGCATATAATTGCTGACTTCTTGCTTGAAGGTGTTTTTGTTTCTTTGCTTGTTTTTGTTTGTTTTTGTTTTCTTGCTGTTGTTTGTTTGTTTGTTTTCTTTTCTTTTGTACAGCGGTTTAAATTTGACCTCTTTGAGTTCACTGGAAACTATCCCTGATGTAATTGACAAGTTTACTAGATAAGTAATGGAGCCACAAGGTGAGCCGATCCATCCTTTATAAATTTTGCTGGTAAGAAATCCAAACCTCTTTGACCTATTGAGGGTTTTTTTTTACTCTTTTCTGGGGAATTCTTCTGATAAGATGTCGAATTATAAAGGAATCTGCTATGATTCCTCTTTTTCTGCAGAAATTCAGAACATTTCCTGAGAAAAAGTCATAAAGAGCAGACAGTGAAAGCAATTTTTAACCGGTTTTGTAGCTATCTCAGTATAGAAAGAGGTTAGCAACTTTGTTTAGTTCATACACAAGTTCCCCATCTACTTTCAGGGTAATATTCATCGCTCTCGAGTTTTTAGAAGAAAAACCCAGGTTTTTCAGGGTCTTCCTCAGACCTTTGGGACTGTTTTTATACCCTTCAAGTTGTTCTTTGCATTATGTATGTATGTATGTATGTATGTATGTATGTATGTATGTATGTATGTATGTATGTATGTATGTATGCATGCATGCACGTATGCATGCATGCATGTATGTTTGTATGTATGTATGTATGTATGTATGTATGTATGTATGTATGTATGTATGTATGTATGTATGTATGTATACAGGGTAACCCGTTCAGTCTCAGACTGTTCTTTAATGGGGTCCTGTGATACAAAGTTCAAATACACAGTGGAAATCAATACAATCGATGATATTCATTATACAGAGACACACTAAAGAGGGAAAAAAAAAAGAAGACACACAAAGTTAAATTAACACAGACGTATAAGCTATGAAATTTCTAAAAAGCTTACAAAATTAAAAGAGTTATGTACGAACCAAGTAAACAAAACTAAAAATACAGGTACAGAAGATAAAAACAATAATAAATCTAGATTTATACAGACGTTTAGATTCATTAACATTACCACATTTCTTCAAAAAGTCTGGAAGGCTGTCGAAGATGCAAATACCGTCATACACAAAGGAACGCTTGAATACTTCTTTGGTGGGGGAGAGGAACATGAATGTTGTAGTTAGATAAGTAGCGTATAGGATAATGATAAATTTCATCAACGAAAGTTATTTGATCAAATAAGTAGTCTGGTGCTTGACCTTTTGTACCATAAAACATGAAATTGGCTACATAAAAACGCATTCGCTCTCTATGTGCCTGCCTGCCATTTCATACTTCTGACCAAATCTTCACCTCTGAAATCAGCAAAATCATAGTTATGTCTGGGTGCGAAACCAGAGATTTTTTCTTTTTTTCTTTCTTTCTTTCTTTCTTTCTTTCTTTCTTTCTTTCTTTCTTTCTTTCTTTCTTTCTTTCTTTCTTTCTTTCTGTCTCTCTCTCTCTCTCTCTCTCTCTCTCTCTCTCTCTCTCTCTCTCTTTCTTTCTTTCTTTCTTTCCCACCAAAATTGTCCGGAGTTTTTCTCGGACACTATTATTCTGAAAACCAACAAACTTGCCATGGTGACGGACCTACCACTGACTTGTGCATGTCGTTTGGAATAGTCATGATGTTCAAATTTATGCAAATTAGGGGCAATTAAAATTTTAAAAGCTCCATATCTTCCAAACTATGGCAAATAGACACAAAATTTGAATGTGCGTGTGTAGGTTTGTGACACCTATCAATATAATGGACAGTAAATGAACGTTGTACGATTTTAATTTATGCAAAGTAGGTCAATAAACAAAATCTAAATCTTGAATAGCTTCAAAACTTTTACAGATAGAGGTGCCATTCCAGATTTAATTGATAGGTTTGTGTCATAGCCACATCCAATGAATCAAAATTGTAAAATTGCAATTTATGCAAATAGGTGAATACAAAAAATTTAAATGTTGAATAACTTCAAAACTGATATACATAGAGGTGCCAATCCAACTTCCATTTGTAAGTTTTTGACATAGCCGCATCTAATGAACCAGAGTGATAGAATTCGATTTATGCAAATTCGGCAAAAACACAAAATTAAGATCTTTAATAGCTTCAAAACAATTATAGATAGTGGTGTCATTCAAACTCCAGTTTATACGTTTCTGATATGGCCACATCCAATGAACCAAGTACCAAAGTTGTAGCATTTTAATTTACGGAAATTAGGCTCATACACAAAATTTAGATTATGTTGAACAATAGCGCAGTGTGGCATTTCAAACTTTTCTCATTTTGAAGGCACCCACGGATTTGCTGCGAAGCAAATCTTCTTTTCTAGTTACTGCTGTATTGCAAGCTTTTCTATTAACACCTAAAACATATTTCAAGAAGCTATGTGTGCAATTTTTCCACATGAGTATACCACAAGTAGTTGTAGTAAGATGTTTCTGCACTTTTAAGTGACTTGCACTTCATGAGAGCATGACAACCTTTGGTCCTAGTCATCACAGTTAACCAGAAACAAGTGCTGCCTCAGCTTTCTTTCCACGGAGCGAGACATTCGTAGCAGTCCGTGGCATTGTTCCGCACTGCAGTCTGCTGCATTTGGTGGCCTGTCGACATGGTTACATCTGCAGACTTTCAAGCTTTAGTGACAGACGGATGGGTTCTATGCTTCCGTTAAACACATACCAAAATATGCCAAAGGTGACGGAAGGTCACATATTGGCGTTACTAATTGACAGAACCACAGTAGGTCTGGTTCGTAATTTGTGTGGCTATAAAAGGTCTTTTGTGAAGGCCCAGCAGAGAGGTTTTCACATTCGCTAGTCACCGGTGTTTTGACCATTATTCGTATACAATTAGCTTTCTGCTTAAAATAAACCTCTCCATGGGCTGAACGACCTTGGGACTGAAGAAAAGTGTTCGGCTCAGCAACGGATCGTCGAAGGAGGTCTCCTTGGACCATCCATGGCTTAGCGAAATGCATACTGTATTCAGAAACAAAATTGAGAGAAAATGCATTCAGCATATAGATGTGTTCAAGTTACATGTATGCAAGTGTTCGGGCAAGTTTCTTCCTCCGTGGTTTTACTGTATTTAATAAAACAACGCACAACCGGACGTATATAAAATTTATAGTTTGTCAACTAAGATAGGCCTTTCTCCCATGCCCAATAAACAGTTTCGACATTCTCTGTTGTCCCCCCCCCCTTTTTTTTTTTCAAAACTTGACTCAGCTTTTCATCTTTGTTTGGTGTAAAAACCCAGACTGAATCCAACAACTTTGGATAACGAAAGTTCCTTCAGATTTCCTCAGCCATGTACCTTGAACGGGTCTTTATCAAGGTTTTTTCAAATGGTCATGCTCCAGTGATTTTGGATTTTTTAAGCGAGGCAAAATCTTAATCTGCTCCAAAACCGCCCAGCCAATTGCTTGGAAATTAAATAGGGACACTTCCGGGGACCCGTAGACCTCAATTGTTCAACGGGTGGTGCTGCGGTTATTTTTAGCCAGTTTTTGTACAAATTTTTGTGTGCTTGTGCAGTTTTCGACTTTTTCTCCAAAGACATTCCTCAGATTGTTCTGAAACTTGACGAAAATGTAGCTTATAGGAGGCTTAAACAAATTCGTTCGCCAGGTGATGATACTCTGGATCCTGACTTTCTACGAATTTTTCAATTTGTGTACCTGTCTGTATATGTATGGTCTGCTGATTACAGGATTGTCACAGTCCTCTTGTTAGCAAATCAAATGCTGCAAATTTTGTCCAGTTATATGTATTGGATGTGCCTTTATCACAAAAGTATGTCAATGGAAAGGCACGCCCAGGTACGATAGATTTGAAGATATTTATCCAGGAGATGTACAATCACCCAAAACATATGTACCATGACTGGTCCATATCAAAATGCACAATTTCATCTGTTGGACCACCATCATGTCAAATTTTGAGTTTCAGTGTATCATGGTGTCCGAAAAAAAGGCAAAATTTTGCCGTTAGGAAGGACAGATAGAGAGACACAGACAGAAAGAATCAGAAGAAAAACGGAATTTCTGTTAGGACAGGCGCTTAATTACACCACGTCCTTGGTGTGGAACCAGCGTGCTTTACCATGCAGATCATGGAAGAAAGTTGCCCAACAGAGGTTGTTTGTTGGGCAACCTTTGCTGCGCGATCGACACCTGGCCCGTGAAAGCGAGAGCAGCTTTCACGAATATACCGCTTGAAGATACATCGAAGGCTTTATGCGCCATGCAAGGTAACTGACTTTCACGTGATCTCACAAGCCATGCTCCAGACCTCGCTCTTCTGTCTTGAGCGCGAGACAATTTTCAAGCGTGCAAAGTACCTCCCTTCCTGAGGATACGCACTCGAGTTCCCACTGCCGTTTTTGCCCCAGTCGCTGCGGCCCTCAGTGCATGCAACATTATAGTATTATACGTTATTTTCTCTTTATGGATAAATAGTTCAAATTGCTTCTGTTCAATAGTCGTATTCTGCCGTATCAGTGTTTTGCCATGTGCTGCAATAGTTCTTATCCTAGCTTTGACTCGGTTTTGTGTCAAGCCATTCAGTCAGCCTGATGATCGTCCTGCCTTCAAGCGTACACTTTGTAATTTTCTGCTGGGGCACCAGTGTTAAATACAATCGTACGGTCCGGTTCCGTGTGGTGAGTTTCACGGCGAGGTATGTATCGAAGGGAGCTGAGTGCTTGAGCGGGAGGCAAGTTTCACGCGTTGAGAAGACCTCGCCGAAGATGTAGCTTTAAAACTGCTGGCGAGGTCTTGGAAGAGAGGTGGCTATAATGATGCACCTTACATTCGTGCCGCTTGTACTTGTAGCGTATCTATCTGTACGCCCGCTTCATGGTCTTCTTTGCCTGTGCAAGACAAACCATTGAATACGACACACGCATTTATATTTCAGGGCCGTAGCCAGGGTTGCAAAATGGACGAGGCAAACACAGGCTAAGTGGGGGTAAGGGGGGGGGGAGGGGTGAGGCATGCTCCCCCAGACAAAAAATTTGAACACTAGGTGCTAAATCATGCATTCTGAGAATATTTGATGCCAATTTTGACACATTTGTCTGACACAAAAATCAGGCATATTTACTTGTGTTGCATGTTTTTATTCACAATTTAACATTATGTGCCATCATGGTCATCATGTGCATGGCTGGTTTAATGTACAGACACAGAATTTGTCTACCTGGAGAAGAAATCACGAACATCTGATTCTCTTCTCTTCCAGGGGCGGATCCAGACTTTTTAAGGGGGGGGGGGGAGATTGCCAAAGGCACGAAGCTGACAGCAGGGGGTCCGGTGAGTTCGAAAAATCGATATTCACAGACGCGTTTTCCAGGCATTTGAAACTCTATTTTCACATACACAATTTGATGTGCGAGACACCCAAAGTTCACTAAACTGGGCTTTCCCGCTTGGTCTCATATTCCCTTTCAGAGTATGCATACAGGGTCCCCAACTTTTTAGAGGATGGCAGGGACAGTGCTTCAAAATTTCCACGGTTACTGGTCTAAGTTTGCCCCCAGTCATTCCGGTGAGCAAATTTAATGTGACTGTGACAACATAATGAATGTAGTTATTTCGTTCAAGGTGGTTCATCACACATTTCAAATCTATACAGGGCAAGTCTACATTTTGCCGAGCTCTGTTTCTTAAACTTGAGATGTCAGTGGATACAAATTGTAGCGCGGGGGACAAAAATTATGATATTGATGATTGTTTACACCGGTTGAAAGGAAACTTTAAATGGGTAAGATACTTGGACGCATCATGGAATTAACCCCGTTCCATCGATGCCCCCGTTGTAAAGGGGTAGTTTTCCTAATAAAATTATTATTATTATTATTATTATTATTATTATTATTATTATTATTATTATTATTATTATTATTATTATTATTATTATTATTATTATTATTATTATAGCATCTATGAGAATAATATTGTATCCGTATGATTCCTTGTACTTCCTCCAGCATTAAATTATGTAGGCTCATTGAAAGCCAAACCATATAGATTCGATAGACCAAAGCAGAAAGGAACTACAAAGATATAATAATTTTACAAGTACTGTATATACTCCCATTTGGACTTCTGAAAGTCAAAATTCCAGTTCCTAAGTAACTTATGGTATCGAGATACAAATGTATACATCTACGTTTCTGCTGCTAAGTATACAGGGTTGAAGTTGCATAGTCTTGCTCTATCAATTGATTCACATACATATCAACGAGATATTGTACTGATTAAATAAAATTAATATACCAACATAAAAGAACTAGATATAGGAGGACACCTATTTTACATTAATTTCTCGGTAAAATCCAGTCCGAAGTTCTAAAGATGATGCTCTTTAGTTCCAAACACCATGAACCTAAAAAGTGTCCTCCAAATTGTCCCTATCAGGCCCATATCGGGATATAAGTCAACAATTTTGAAAATTAATGTTTTTGATATGCAAATTAGCAAATTTTAATTTTGCTCTCTCGTAAATTTACACCAGATAAGAAGAAATTCAGGGACAGTGCTAAGTTTCATAGTATTTTGAAGACTTGTATCTTGTTTTCCCTGTTTTTCCATAGGATGCTAATCTTAAATACACCAAATAAAAAAGGAAAGCCACTTCAAGGCACTTGCCTATGTTTCACTATGCTTAAAAGTTAGCACAGTAGTTCTTTGACATGTGCCAAAACTGATAGCTTAAGACCAGACAATTCCCAAAAGTTGTACCAAGCGAAACTACACGGATACGTATCAGGATACGTTAAGAGGCGAAATGACTGGCCTCCTATGACTGATTTAGTGATCTGACAAATCTGTCGCTGGTTTCAAAATAAAATAGACAAAAGTAATAACCATAATGGCAACAACAGTAGTATGAGATACAATCTTGGGTAGACCAAGCCTTTGATGTAATATATAGCATTTTAATACAAAAAACGCAGAGAATGTATATTGAAACGTGACGATTATATCTGAAAGCATGAACAGTTTAAAGATCATAGATGTTTAGATATACCTCCAGACAGTGAATTTAATTTAAAAACTGCGGTAATAGGCCAAGCTGTTTGATTTTATGTTCCAATATTTTATTTTATTTTATTCTCATGGTCTCGTTCAGCATCCGCCATGGTGAGAGCGTACCGGTGAATACACCTGCAGCAGTACTAACATTTTTGGAAATGAAGAAAACTGGAACTTTTTTTGCACACCATGACTTCAAGCTGAGTGGATAAATTTGTCCAGAATGTGACTATAACCTTTCTGGGCACCAAAATCGTTGTATTTGCAAAAGAAACACATTTTGTTCTGTTTGACACAGGCGGTTTATATACAACTTATTCAGTTATTTTGACTGGCAGATGTACGGATATCATTCGGTGAATACCTTATTGCTGACGCTTATGACCTACACACTTCAGAGGTAAAATGTTGGTTTGTGTTAATCATCTTTTTTCTCACAATTTAAGAACCGGAAAGACAAGAGCTCTAAATCCTATCTACCCTATCACTGCAAGTTTGGACACCGCACAATACAAAATGCCCGAACATGGAACATGGGCACGATGGAATATATCATACAATGAAAACATTTATCTGGTACATTGACACAATGGAATATATGATCTAATGAAAACATTCATCTGACGCACTACTTAAGATAGTGCCTTCCCAATAAAATGTACATGCACAACATTGTTATACCAGGATTAACTGGGGTCGGTCAGTCAATAAAATAGTTATTAGCTTAGTACATGGGCACCCTGATCTTGTTGTTGTTGTTTTGTTTTGTCTTTTCCTTTTCAATGTCAAACACCGTGATCAATGTTTTCTCCCAAGAAACACGTTTTTGGCATGTTCGGTTACCTCCATATGCCATTCATGTCATGTATACGTTGCAATGGTTTTCCTCCTGGCCAAGAGAATCTTACATATTGTTGAAAGAGTTATTATGTCTGTGTGCTAACACAGATATTCTATTCTCCTGGAATTCTTTATTACTTTCTTTACAGCAACTTCTCCGACATTTCATTTGGACACTATTACACCTGGAAACTCCAAACTTGGCATGATTATGCGTCCATATATTAAGTCTTGCCTTTTTATTAAAATGAGTGAACATTCTTAAAATTATGCAAATTTGGGCCATTTGAAAATTTAAATCTTGAATAACTTCAAAATTATTATAGGTAAAGGTACCATTTCAAGTTCAATAAAAAGGTTTGTGCTGTCGGCCCATGCAATAACCCACAAACACAAGTTTTAGAATTTAAATTTATGCTAATTAGGGCATTTGAAAAAAAAAATGTTGAATGCTTTCAAAATTATTATAGGTAGAAGTGCCATTCCAACGTCAATTTACATGTTTGCGCTGCAGGCACTGTGGGCGCATCCAATGAATTACAAACAAAAGTTGTAAATTATAATTTATGCTAAGAACGCTTAAAAAGTTTAAGTGTTGAATATCTTCCAAACTATTATTGGTAGAAGTGTCATTCCCAATTTCATTCATATGTTTTTGTTAAAGACACACCCAATAAACCACAAGCTAAAGTTGTAGCACTTAAATTTATGCAAGTTTTAGAGGCACACGGACAGATTTGCTTTGAAGGAAACCTATTTTACTAGTTGCTATTGGATCATCAGGCAAGGAATAAAATGTTGAATAACGAAATATCAATATCGGACTAGAAACGTGTTACTATAGACTCATGGGAGGAATTACAGCTAAAAAGGGTCCCTAAGCAAAGAAAATATACAGTGTTGGATTGGATTCATCCATATACAAATTGATACTTATTGACTTAAATACAAATGACTTTCATTCTTTTCTGACTTGCCCTATAATTTTACTGTTAATACCCAAAGATTATTAGAAAGTTTGGCCACAATAATTTACAGTTTTTAGACTTGTCTGTTTTGCTACTTAACTTTATCTTTTGGCATCTTTCTGTTTTAATATTCACTTTCAGACATTTTAGGCTTACATGTTTTCTGTCAGGTTAACCCCCCCCCCCCCCCGGGGGCTATCGGTAGCAAGCAGCGGCCTACGACAGTTACATGTTTGCCTAATTGTACTTAAAATCCTGTTGAGAAAAATTGTTTTGGTAACATGTTTTTGGCATAAATGCTAATGAATTTTATTCTTTTCTGACATGCCTAAATGCACATTTACTCAATATTATAAAATTGCTCAAAATTTACAGTATTTTCTCAAATGTCACAAACCTGACACATTACGTTGAGACATTGACTTAGGGTTGGCAGGAAAATAGAGCTTAATTTTTTGAGGAGTAGGTGTCATAATGGAGTTTGTTTTACATCTCTGATGCAGGATGTACATTGTTGCTGTCCTTGCATTTATAAGCAAAACTTCACGTATTTAGCTAATTCATCAATTGCCACGTTCATATTTATTCATAATTATGTGGGTTGTCTTTGTAGAATATTTAGCTTAGACAAGGAGCCGCTACTCAGAGAGACATGTACGGGTAAAAGGCTCCGAAACATGTTGAATAGTTACCCGCTGAAGACCCTTTAATTTATTCGGGCTAATACAGCCCATGTCAAAATTTTACAAAGGAACGCGTGCAATATGGACAATAGTACTTCTATGTATATAGGTTAGACAGGGACAGGTTAGCTTATGGAGAGTAAAGAGTTCGGACTGCGGAAAAGAGTAATGACTGCTAGGAAGTGGTTTTGGACAAAAAGACACAAATACAATATAGATTATACACACTGTCCCCCCCCCCCCCCCCCCCCCCCCCCGTCATGAGCGGTGTTTCTGGTTGGGATGAAATCATTCTGGGAAGGAAACCACGAGCAGCAAAGCGGCGAGTCGTTTCCTTTGGCAGAATCATTGAGTCACAACCAGAAACACACTCAAATGACGGTTTGTATTTATCCTGAAATGTTTCTATCGAACACTCTGCTTAAGTAGACGACTTGAACACACAATAGTTTTTCAGCAAGAAAAAAAGAGAGAGAGAAAAAAGAAGAAGCCAGAAATACGTAAAAAAGCATAACTACACAACACTGCAATGCGCGGATGAATCGGTCTGGTTTTTTTTCTTTCTAGAAATGTAATGCGGTACAATTTCGAATGGCGCAGCAGGTTGACAACCGGCCAAACAGACATGGCAGTCCATGGCGAGCAAATACATGGAACAATGACTTTATTTGTAAACCAAAGAGCGGCCTGGAACAGGAAGTGGCAATTTACTTTAAAGTACATAAAACAGCAACAAGTCTCACAAGGGAGTCCAAGAAAAAAGGTGACAGCGGTAGTCCGGTGCTCCTTACCCAATATGGTATATAGGCCTAATGTGCTATGTGATACAGAACAGCAGATATGATAGCCGTAACACATAGCTTCATAACCCTCCCAAGGGCCCCATTATGAAATAAAATTATGTATGTATATATATGTGTGTTTACATATATAAATATTATATGTTGACATATATATATATATATATATATATATATATATATATATATATATATATATATATATATATACATACATACATATATATATATATATATATATATATATATATATATATATATATATATATATATATATATACATAATTTTAATTTTAGCTGTAACACATACCTTCATTACCCTCCCAAGGGCCCCATTATGAAATAAAATTATGTATGTATATATATGTGTGTGTTTACATATATAAATATTATATGTTGACATATATATATATATATATATATATATATATATATATATATATATATATATATATATATATATATATAATGGCACTGAAATGACGTATCGTTATTAATCGTGGTGTTCCATTGTGGCCGCGCCATAGCGCTGTATTCCGCAATCAGGGTCATAGAGCCAGCTGCCATTATTTTGGTATTAAAATATAAGCTTAAACTAGAAAAGAAGATTTGCTTCTAAGCAAACCTGTCTGTGTGCCTTCAAAAGTTGGAAATATCAAATGCAACAAATATTATCATTTGGTAGTTCACATTACATTAAGCTTATGGCTAGATGCAAATTAAAATGTCCAAATGACCTTGACCTTTGACCTTTACAGGTCACATGTAAATTGCAAAGTGTTACAAAACCCACAATTTATGCCCAATATGAACCAAATCGGATGAAAATTGACCAAGTTAGGGCAAGATGAAACTTTCAAAGGGCCAAATGACGTTGACCTTTGGCCTTTTGAGGTTACATGTTCTTATAAAAATGTGCAGTGTTGCAACACCTACAATTTGAATCAACATGATTAGAATTGGATGAAAATTGGCCAAGTTATGACTGGATGAAACTTTCAAAGGTCCAAATGACCTTGACGTTTGAACTTTAGAGGCCACATCTACGTTTTAAAAATGTGCAGTGTTACAATAGCTACAGTTTGAGCCCAATATGATCAAAATTGGCTAAAATTGACCATGTTATGGCTAGAAGAAAGTCACCATCGAAAGTGGCCTTTGACTTTGACATGACCTTTAACCTTGACATGACCTTGACATTTGAGATGACCTTTATCTTACTATGATCGAACTCCTATACACTCAGAACCACATCTACTATAGTGTATAGGATATTGAAGATTCAAAACTTTAATTAGCCCTCATTTGCATAATTTTGAAAAGCGCGACCTCTCATTATAAAAAGGCCAGACTTCATCTATAGAAGTATAATTGTGCTACGTTTGGAGTTTCTACGTGTAATGCTTTTCAAATAAAATGTAAGACACATTTGCCTGTAAAGAAAGAAAGAAAGAGAGGAGGAAAGAAAGAAAGAATTCCTAGAAAAACAGTATGTCTGTGTTGGCACACAGACATAATGACGCCACCATACTTTACAGCATGCACATCAACCCCCGGAGCAATTATCCAATCAATGCTTTTTTATTTCTGGCCTCTTTATTATGTCTGTGTGCAAACACAGATATTATCTTTCTTTCTGTCTTCTCTTTTTCTTTCTTTCTTTCTTTCTTTTCTTTCTTTCTTTCTTCTTCTTTCTTTCTTTCTTTCTTTCTTTCTTTCTTTTCCTCTCTCTCTTTCTTCTTAACCAACAATTTTGCTCATATAAACTCCGCTCCCAAAGACATATATACATAATTTCAATCGCAATACACAAGTAAATAAACACAACAATACTAATTAAGCTACAGAATTACCAACATGTTGAAATGAAGATAAAAACTCGGCAAAAAAACGATTAGTGCCTAATACGTAAGGTTCGCTTAGTCCACAGATGTCCAAATTAAGGGAAAATTGCAGAAAAAGAAAAGAAAAAAGTGTGACATTTTCAAACATTTCCCGATTCTCATTTCTACTTACGATAAAAAAATTATAACATTTTATTTAAATTCCGTTACTGGGAAAAATTAGAATGCGTCACGGTTAGTGTAAGCCATGCAAAACATAAATATCACTTTATGTTGACAAATGACCCAAAAATAAGAGATTTAAATCAAAGCACAGAAGACACTCAATGAAGTTAACACAGTTTGTCCCACGAAATAAGTGTAGTTCTAACTGTCCGGAAACAGGGGCGCATTCGCTGCCCTCCAGTCCGGACAAACCTTTCCAGGGCGCACTTGACAGTAGGGGCCGGGCGACAATCGACAGACGGGCGTGGATAGTAAAAGGTGCATTGACGTGCATATTATATATGTATATATATATATATATATATATATATATATATATATATATATATATATATATATATATATATATATATATATATATATATATACATACACACATACATACATACATACATACATACATACATACATACATACATACATACATACATATAGACAAATAGTCCATTCAGAGAAGTTAATTTTCCAGCGGATATACGTTAAGCAAGAAAAAGAAAACCTATTTCTTACAAGATTTATCATCAAAAATACACTTTGCACATTTTTGTAGCTGACAACTAGTATCCACAGACACAGTAAAGAGAAGAGGCCGTTACCATTTTGTTTGTTTTGACTACCAAGGGTGCCAGTAACATTGTAAAAGGAGAAAAATCAATGAAGCAAAACATTTACAACATACTCTAAGTTCGCTTATCAAAAGGTCCGACATAAGCGATGATGCATGACTTGCCTGCATTGACTAATTTCACGGTACACTGACCTGAACTCCAGACAATGCGAAACAACTATACAATTTCTAGAAAAAAATAATGAATTTCAGACATACATGGATTGCAGATATGTAGTCTTGAGACCAACAGTAGCATAATTCGCAGCAAGCCTAGACCACCGACACATTAATCTGGAGTTCCACGTTAAATCATGAAGATACTTCTATATATTTGCTCTTATTTTGTCTCACGATTGTTATTGTAAGAAGTGTGTGTCTTGTCCTTTTTCTGTTTTGGTTGAAATTAGAACTCCGTGTGTGGAAGATTCCATATAAAATATTCACTGAAATGCCTTCAGACACCTGTGTGTGTGTGTGTGTGTGTGTGTGTGTGTGTGTGTGTGTGTGTGTGAGTGTGTGTGTGACAGAGACAATGATAGAAAGAACGAGACAGATATATATATATATATATATATATAGAGAGAGAGAGAGAGAGAGAGAGAGAGAGACAGACAGACAGACAGACAGACAGAGAATTCTCAGATAGTCTTGGATTTAACTTACTTAAACTGTATTGTTGGAAGAATATAAATACTTCAGAAATGCAACTTTATAAACAAAATCGTCCATCGTTACCCTTGGCTGAAAAAAATCCTACAAGTCATATTTACTGCCTTGCCCCGTTGTCAAAATGTCTCGTTGTTACACTCTTTGTCATGATGTGTTTATTGGGAAGTCCTCACACACTCATACTAATCATAAAGTAATCCAAAACACTCAGTAATACGTTTAAGAATTGCAGAACAGGCACAAATCACCAACCTTCGATGTCCGCAGAAACGCAATTTCCAACCACAACTTGCGAGCTCACTGTGGCGTATTTCTGGGCAATTTTTCATCAAATGTTAACTTGCTGCATTCATTTGACGCCATATTAATTTTGGTCAGAGAAGTTTATGATTGGAGGCCAGCTCACTGTAAGATTGATCGAACTGCACATGAGCGCCAATCCGTAAATTCCTGTCGTAAATATATTTACCATTATCCGGAGATCCCCGTGATCCGTGTACAATCCTGTTGCGCGGTGGTGTTCATCGTGCTTGCGCACATACGATCACACATGTACGTTTATAATATAATACCGTTATGGCATCAATTCAATAGGCTTTGGAGACTACGAAAGAGGTTTTTGAGGTAACAATAGGGGCATTTGCCGCTCCAATCTTAAACACATGGATAATTTAAACGTAATCCGCATAATGCAATTCAAGGAGAACAAACAAGGGTAACCACACACATAAAACGGGCGACCTGACCAATTAACCATTTTTTGCACCGTGCATAAGTCTGCAATTATAATTATATATACATGTATGCTACATGTATATTTGCAGTGATAGCAACAATTGCATAACTGACCAAAAAGGTGCGTGTGTATGCATCGATTGGAACGCCCAAAATATCGTTTTTTCAGTTTTCATGTGGACACGGGCTAATTGCAAGTATAGTGTAAACTGAAACCACCTGAACTTATTTTGAAATAGTTTTATTCATTCTCTCTCTCTCTCTCTCTCTCTCTCTCTCTCTCTCTCTCTCTCTCTCTCTCTCTCTCTCTCTCTCTCTCTCTCTCTCTCTCTCTCTCTCTCTCTCTCTCACCAAAATTTAGTCCAGAACTCCTCTCGGAGGCTGCCATGCTAAACATCGAAAATGTTGCCTATAGCTCTGTTTATTGAAATTGGTCCTCCAATTCGGAGTAATTGATATTTTTAAAAGTATGTCTATTTACAGGCAATTGAAAACATATTTAGAACCTCCCACAGGCAATCCTGCCATTTCGCATAAAATGCAAGATTCTTCTCAAAAAACCTAATCAACTGTCTCAAAGTATGATCTGGTTCTTCAATCCAGTAGGCTTTGTGTTTCAAACATCGTTTCCAGTTCATAGGAGTTTCACAGCAGACCAAACAGGTTGGCGCGCCATACATGGCGCAGGCCTACAGCCGGTAATTATGTCTCTGTACCAATACAGACATACTATTTTCCCAGAAATTCTTTATTTCTTTCTTTCTTCACCAGCAAGTTTGCCCTTTTCCTCGGAGACAATTATAGATAGAAACTCTAAACTTGGCACAATTATACTTCTTTAGATGAAGTCTTGCCTTTTTATGACGAGAGGTCATGCCTATTAAAATTATGCAAATGAGGGCTAATTAAAGTTTTAAATATTCAATATCTTATACACTATAGTAGATGTGGTTCCCAGTGTATAGGAGTTTGATCATAGCAAGGCAAAGGTCATCTCAAATGGCAAGGTCATGTCAAGGTTAAAGGTCATGTCAAAGTCACAGAAAGAATAACATGTAGTGATTTGATGGCATTGAATAACACTTGCCATAGCTTGCCCCAGTAATTAAATGTATTAGAGACAAATTGGTGTTCAGGTGGCGTGAGGATTGAACAGGGCTATTGACAATTTCGAGTATGCTAGTATCATCAGCGAACAATCTCACTTCACATGTGAGATTGTCCACTAGGTCATTTACATAAACCAAGAATAGGAGGGACGCGAGGATGGAGCCCTGAGGCACCCCAGCCTGGATAGGAAGCCAGGCAGAAGATTGACCACGAGTAGTAAATTTTTGGAGGGGATTAGAAAGATAGCTTTTGACCCAGGTAACAAGACGATCGGATATGCCAAGCTGTTAATGTTTCAAGAGAAGTCCATGATGCCATACCTAGTCGAACGCATTAGAGACATCAAGAAATACCATTCTGGCTTCTTTTGATAACTCTAGACTGTTGTAGACAATATGAAGTAGCAGACAAGTTGCTTGATTGTTGAGCCTCCTGTCTTGAAACCTGAATTCTTAGATGTTAAGATATTGTTTCGGGTGAAATATTCACAGAGGGCATTAAATATTAGGCGGTCAAAGACTTTAGAAACATTACAGAGTAAGGTGCCTATAGTTACTTTTTATTTGTCTGTTCGATTTTTGAAGACAGGACAAATATTGGAACGTTTCCAGAATGAGGGAAAGTAAGCTTGATTAAGAGAAAGTTTGAATATTTTTGTAACGGATGGTTCAACACTATCATCGTTTTTGAATGAGTACTTGGGGTACTAAATTTCATAGCCCCCCTTACTCCCCCCAACTTAGTACTTGAAAATGATGATCTTCTAAGGAGTAATACCAAAATATCACAAAATTTTGGTTACAAATGACCATCATTTTCCATTATCTGTAGAAGTGTACAGGTCCACTTACCCCCTCACTCCTGCATACTGAAAGTTCTAATACAAAAGGTTAAAAATGTTGAACCAACCCTAAGAGGATTACAGATGCAGCGAGCAGTATTCTTGAGAAGAGTGTTGCCAGTATTGTTAGGCAAAGTTGCACAAGTAATTCTTAGAGACAATAGAACTTTCAAAACATGCTCTTCATTAAACGTGATTTCAGTAAATCTAGACTCAGTACGGCGACTGAATTCAGGCATTAGAGGAGAGTCAATGTCGGAAAATGTTGTACATAGACTTGCAAAATATGTAGGCCTATTGAAAATGTCACATTTTTTTGTACATTGCAAGATATAATGTGGTCGTTTTCAATAATTGGAGGAATATCTTAAATTTGAATTTTAGATCTCAAGACACACTTAGATAAGATCCACCATTGTTTTGGATCTATTTAGTTATCGACCAGTTATATACGTAATTTAGTATAGTAAGATGGCATCGATTTTCGATTTTTGTTGAGAATATGGTCACGTGGCATGTTGTAAAACTGGTAAAACTTCTCGACCTTCATGAAAACCTCGAGTGTATATATGGACGTGGAATGTTAGCTAGTTTGCCCGTTTGCAGAAACGAATAAACTTTTTTTTTATCTCGCTGGTAAGCCAAGGCTAGTCAGAGGGTCCTGGAGTGACTTCTCTTAAGGGTATAAATTCTTTTGCAGCGGAAAGAAGCAGGTCTGACTAGTATGAAACACTGTTGTCAAGGTTTTCATAGACTTCAAGGGCTGTGTTCCAAGGTGCTGAGAGGAGTGTAGAATTAAGTTCAGGGAAATTGGCTTTATTGTAGTTCCAAACATGACGTTTGAACAGACAGTCTTTAAAGTGTGACACTGAGAGAGAGAAAGAAAAAATAAATAAATAAATAAAGAAAGAAAGAAAGAAAGAAAGAAAGAAAGAAAGAAAGAAAGAAAGAGAGAAATTCTAGTATGAATAAAACGATTCAAAATAAGTTAATGTGGTTTCAGTTACACTATACATGAAAAACTGAAAAAGATGAGAGAGAGAGAGAGAGAGAGAGAGAGAGAGAGAGAGAGAGAGAGAGGAGAGAGAGAGAGAGAGAGAGAGAGAGAGAGAGAGAGAGAGAGAGAGAGAGAGAGCACGATCTCATGATCAGAATTTGAAAGAGGAGTAAGAACGGCACTGTTAAGCAGCAGGCCAGGAGAGTCCGTGGTAATAAGATCAAGCAGATATTTTCTGTGTTCCGCACTTGGTGGTTCTAGTAGGTTCCTGTATAACCTGATAAAGGTTGTATCGAGAAAAATAGGTTGAAGAGCGCTAAACCAAGGTCACTATTCTCATGTGGTGAATCCAGTCTGAGCATCTATCATTAAAATCGCCATCGATAAGGACAGAGTGTGGGTTACTTTCAAGCGCTATTGAGATGGAGGTATTTAAAGACTAATGAAAGGCATCCGTATTTCAGCAGTCTGGACAGGCGGTTGATAATAATTTCCAATCAGCAAAACTTCATGTTTTTAGTAATCTCAACCCAGGTGCATCATGAATTAAGATCCTGTAGATCAGTGCGCCTCCGACATGGTAGCGAAGGAGAAATATAGGCCTATGTATGGACCCCTCCTCCTCATCCTGTGGGATGGTCTCTTCTAAAACCTACTAAAAGGAGGTTGAAAGTTGTCAATAAACAGGAGTTGATCAGGAAAATTCACATCAAGCCAAGTTTCGGATAAAGTAATAACATCTAGGTGTCTGGCTTGCGCTAATAATTGAAGTTCATAAAATTTACCTAAACTCTTAATCCTACGGATGTCAGAGTCAAAGTTTGAAGTAATTTTTCGCAGCGGAGACTTAGGGTCGTTTTGTCCAGGATTTGGATGCACATCCATGGAGGACTGAAAACATTTTTGCAAGACTTGCAGTAGATGTTGCAGACACGTAAACCGTAATATAATCGCGTTCATTGGAACTAAAGCCTAAAGTAAAGGACAAGAGGCAAAAACAAAGGATTATTTCTGATTCGGCGGTGTAGCTGGAGCAAAAGTATTCACAGGGGATTGATCAACAGTTGTGGAAAATGCCAATTGCCACCCTAACTGATCAATGCTAATCCCCATGGCATAAGGAATGACAGTAGGGAAGAAAGGAAGTGCATTAATATAATAATGGGCTGCTGTGAATGTGCAATGAATGCAGAAAGGCCTGAAGTGCGTGGCAGCAGACAGGGCTTAATTTGGATGTGCGTAAAGTTATTGGTTGGCAGGTGGTACACTATTTTCTTTAATACAATAAACTAGATTCCAGGTTCACGACCTGGATTCCCTTTCTCAGGACACATACGGTCCTTTGCCCGTAATTGTTTGAACTTTTGGCACGGATGTCTTCCACCACAATAAACCCATGGACTTCTCTATTGGATGACCACATTTAAATAGGAGTTTAGGCCTAGTGCGCATTTTAAACTATAATGTAGGAGAGATCAGCTGCAACATTTAGGCCTACACTTTATGGATAGTGTAGGCTATGTGAACAGGTTGGGCACTTCTGTCACTGGTGTAAAGCTGAAAGGTGGGGAAAGCATAGCTAATGGTATGAGAGTAGCACCTGCAATTCATCATTTTGTGAGTTTAAACAAGTGTGTCGACAACGAGAATCGAACAATTTACTTGACTTCAAATTGCTCATGGATTTTTAAGCTAAATCCTTCACTTCGTTGATCTCCATATCATGGAAATCAGTAGCCTACATAGTCCCAACAATTTTTGGGACCGTGATATAGCGCGTGGTAAATCATCCAGACCAATGCCCTCCCGGCCCCAATTTTATATCCAGTAATTAGGCCTACAGCTGTATCATAGTGTATAATCGCCAAAACAGGAATATACGGACTGGATTATAAACTGATCCGTATCAGCCTCGTAGAAATCCTATCATCCTAGTAGAGCTCGGGTACTATTAGTTACAACCTGTCTGTTCACGGGATACAAGAAAATATCCACGTGAAAAGATTTGTATTCCATGACGCCATCTTTTCACGTGGATGTTTTCTTGTATCCCCCGAAGAGACAGGTCGTGACGCTTTTATCCTGTAATACTACTAGGATTATAAATGTGAAATAAAAACTACTGAAAAACATAACATTTTATCAAATAACATTAACCATTTAACAACATGTAGAATACTAGATTTGGCAACAAGGTCTTTTTTTTTCAACTGAAGTAGGCCTATTTTTTTCTGATATCACTCATTTGATTCATGAGCTTGATCACCGAACAGGTATACAGAATCTGTATACCTTTTTGGTGATCAAGTCCAAAACGAGGATATATTATGTATAACCCTGATGGTGTCAATGAATATTCATGAGCCTGATCGCAAAACAGACATACATAGGCCTAATTTGTATACCTGTTTGGTGATCAGGAAGGATACCAAAGAGGGAATACGGGGAATTCTTTCATATTTTTAAACCAATTAGCAAACGTTAATTTCATCTATTACAGGATAATATTTAGTTTCCTTATTTGGGAGATCCCTTCCTTATTTGGATAGAACTGTGGGTCACAGGTCCAGGACGGTGGCAGATGATCTTTTATCTGAATGATTTGCCAGATTTCCATTTTTACAATTCAAGGATTAGAGGCTTCTCCTCCCGACGAAATATCCTGAAAAAAGCGAAAGCAACATGGTAGGTACCCTTCCTCTCTGGGTCAAGCATCCACATGAGGTAACATCTTATGGCTGCAGCGGAGGCCAAACATTTGGTGTTGAAATAGGCCTACTGGTTCCACCGGGTCACATTTGCCAGCCATGCCCCTTCAGGTGCCCGCACTAGCAGCAGGGCTTGACCCGGTTTCACCTCCTTCCTCTTTCAGTCAGGCATCCACATCAGGTCACATTAGGGGAAGGGCCCTAGTACAGCAACAGGGACAGCCACGTCTGGATCAGTCGATGTCAGTATGAATGTCTCTCGCGCAGCTAGAAGACTATCATTATCACTGAAGTTAATGATCCAGTAGCCTGTACGATGGACTGTTTCCCTAATGCATTCTGCGCAGTTGTGTTGGTTTTTGTAACTGAACGTTGACCAATGTTGCGTGCATGTGGTGACGTGATCACTGTTTCATAAAATGTATTCTCCCACGCATGAAAGTAGTACGCTTGTGAATTTAATTCTTTTTTTTTTAGAAATAAAAACTTACATTTATACATTACCTATTTTAATCATTTTTACAATACAACTGTAATTAATGGAGAAAAATAAAACCAACCGCGTGTACAATACTGCAAGCCAGGTCAGACCTAAACCCGTGTTGGTGACCAAGGCCGTAAATTCCATTGAGGCAGCTGAGTCCACTGCCTCGGCTGAATCTTGTCTTTGAAAAAAGGAGAGAAAAATGGCCAAGATGAGGAAAAAAACTGGTAATCATGTGGTAATGGGCTCCACATTTGAATCCTTTTTGTTTTCACTTGGCAACCCATTTTGCTTTGTTTTTGTTTTCTTCTTTTATTTTTAATTTTTGCCTAAGTGAGCCTATTCAAAGAATTGTTCGTCAGACATGGATTAGCTTAGGCCTGGATGGATGTACTGAGAAGATGGGATGCATCTGGTCCTAGAAAGATAATGCTTGCATTTGATACAAATATTATGAATAGGTATTAGTTGGAAGCTGGTCACAGAGCAATCATACTTTGGCATTTGACAACAAAGACTAAGTGTCAGTCCCATGTGGCCATATATGTATGTTTGTGTGTGTGTATATATATATAAATATATGTGTGTGTGTGTGTATTGACACATTACAACACCATAGGTCACTTAAGTTTGTCTCCAAGCACTTACCTGTGCTTTGCCAGGGCCACCATAAAAATTTCCGTGGGTCCAATGCCGTTTCCATGCTGCTCATCACTGCCATCCAGCTGCTGCTGTGTGGCACAACATTCTTGGTGGTCATAGTGCATATTAGCAAGCACGGGCACTTTAGTTTTCAACTCTGGCATCCATCTATGGTGGACGTGTCTTGGAGGCTCCTGCTTTTTCCCTACCTTTTGGCACTCTTGTGGTTTCCTTTTTCTGTCTTGTTGTAGTTGATAGGTAGATAGGTTTTCTGGGAAACTGGTCCTTCTACCAACTTAGTAATTCCTGGTTCTTTGGCTTGATCATCCATGGATATGGATGTGGAGTTGATGTCTATTGGGAAGCCAAACAACCACAGGAATATCCACCCTGCATGTTGCACCTGCCTCCCTCCCTTGGTCACCAGCATTTGTGCTTCCACCATGGGAGGGAGAAGAAGAGGAAGAGACAACATTGACATCTATACTCTTCTTCTCCAGATGGGAAGGTATGAAGCCATATCACTTCGGGCCCCTTGTGAGCTGGAGAGAGGCAGATGCCTCCCTTAGTGGCTCCCTTGCCAGAGGGTGGTACAGTGGCATGTGAAGAAGTTCTCCGAGTGCCAAGTTCCACCATGGGAGTCAATCAGGTGGAGTGAGAGGCTCTTCTCCCACCCCAAAGGAAATTGATCAGGAGGTCTATCATTCTTTCCTTGGGGAGGTCGCCTCTGTGCATATTCTGTGACCTAAGGGCTGCTGCAAGAGGTTGCGGCAGTTGTGGCTTCCCCGGCCCCCAGGCCTATTTACCTAGTGTGTTCTTGTAGGCTGGTGTTGCCTCTCCCTGTGTGTGAGCTTCTGACAGGTGCTTTGTCCACTGAGATTCTCTGAGGCTGGGTGGGGGTGCAGTCTAAGTATGGTGCTCAGTCTGAGACACCAGCTACTGAGGTTACCATGCTGATGGAGTCTAAGCTGCACACTAAGGCAAAGACTTCAGAGGAGGAACTCGAGGATTTGCTTCTCAGGTTTAAGGATGATCTGGAAGGATGATCTGGAAGATTATCCTGCAGCCGAGGATTTTCTTGACCTTGACTGCTCAGAATTCTTCCAGAAAGGATGTAGCAACAGGGGACCTAGCTCTTGTTTCTCCTGCCTGGTAGTGGAGGGGAAAGAGGCTGAGTCACGGCCACTTCTTGCCACTCCCGAGTGGACGAAAGTCCTTCACTTGTCGGCTTCAGTGGAGGAGGTGGCAGTTTGGGTTGACTGGTCACCCTCTAAGGCAGAGCAGCCACGTTCCATGTTTCGGGCAAATGTCACTTTAATGCGGGAAACCCTTCCCAGGAAAGTGGTCCCTCAGACCACAGTGACACAGCTAAGGGCTGGGCCTATGTTGGTGGATGGAGTGGAGAAGGTTCCGAAGTTGGAGGTGCCCTGGGCTTTGAGGCCATGCCATGGAGCACATGCTCAGTGGAACCAATGCTGAGTTACTGTGGCATAATGTGCTTCTCTTGGTGGCCAACTAGCTGCAGCTTTGCTTGGTCCCCGGCAGCAGTAGAAGCCACAGTGGTGGAGGATGAAGGTGGTTAAGAAGGGTGGTGAGCCTACAAGGTCGGGTTCTTCTGGTGTTAAGGGCAGCCAGAAGCTGGTGCCCCATCCCAAGGGACATATACCAGTGGCCTAATGCCTCTGCAGGCCCACTGGTCTGCAACCAATTTCTGCCTTCTTCATGAGGATCGGTCAATGGTCAACAGGTGTTGTTCGCAGATCAATTGGATTGCATAACAGATAATTTTTTTGGTCAGAAACGTTGTTCATCAGGGTTGCTCTCTGGAGTTTGCCAAGGGCAACCCTCCTCCCCTTTCAAGAGTTGCCTTCTCTATTTTCCGCTTGGCGGTGATGAGCAGCATGAATATGGCACTGGACCCAGAGAATTTTTATGGGTGCTCTGGCAAAGCATAGATAAGTACGTGGAGACAGCTTAACTGACCTAAGGTGAGTAATGTTTCTTCATAATAGTTTTGCCTTCGAAAAACTTTGTACATATATTAATTAACTAGCATCATGGATACATGTTCTATGGGTATGGCTCATAATGATAACGCACCATATCCATAGAACATGCCATAGCAAATCCCCATGTCATGGTTATGGCCACATCGGACAAAAATATATAATTTATGTTACATTGCAGTGCTCTACCGCTGACCATCATATAGTCAATCACGCACATTTTTGAAATAAAAAAAAAATATGTGTCAAAACAAATTTTACACTTGTTTGCATTGTTATCCAGATAGAAACGGAGATTCCTTGCACGTTCAGGTTCGAACATCGGTATTTCTGATGTGCTGCGAAGAGTCAAATATTTTGTTGTTGTTTTTCCTCAGTCTCGTAACATCGACAGCAATAATTAATAAATTATAGAATGATGTAACAACCAAATTTCAATATCGTTAACATTAAGCCAATTGCAATCATACGTCACTGACTTTGCTGACACAAATTAATGAAAAATAAATCCACCAGAACATTTGTTCAGTAGGCATGCACGTAACGTTTATTAGAGAGTAAGAATTTCCACAGTTTTTTTTCTTTGCATATTTTATGCTTTTACATATCACAAATTTTGCACCTCTTAATCCACCACAGATCGCCATTTTAAGTCTATTTTTCAGAAGTCTCTCAGCTTGGGAGGGGTCCCCCGCCATCCATCCCTTGCGCACCTAGCCTCGGCTACACTCTTACACTCTATCTCAGTTTTTACCGCCCTCGTGATTGTCCACTAGATAGCCCTCTGCTTGGCGCCACTTAACAGCTATGATTGTGAAGAAAGATGCACCATATAGGTGCACCTCATTATCTGTTCCACCATGAAAGTTTTATCTCTAAAATGTTCAACTGAATCAATACTAACTCCTTTGTAACCCTGTGCTATCATTTTTTTACTCCTGGTGCTGGCTTTTGATTGAACAGTGGTTGAAACAGTATTGAAGAATATTTGTTATCCTTGGAATAAATGTTCGAAAATATGCAGCGACTATTTGCATCTCCCAGCAGACAGTCAATTGTACTACAGAGTAAGTTGCCCAGAAGACAGGTTCTGATAGCCTGAGCTAATTTAGTATATATGCGTGCAAAATGGTTGCATAATGGCATGGATGTGGATAACAGTAACCAGTGTGAACATTTTGTGGCGGTGCGGGTTGTGCATTGTGAGGAAGTTAAGTAAAGTGAGCATAAATTGAAATCCCTCAATTTTCTTGTTCTTTGCCAGGCGTAAGAGTAGCGTATAACACAAACCCATATATTCACTAGTGATGGTTGATAATAGGTTAGAAGATAACCAACTTAAAAAAAAAATTCACATGGCCCAAATTACCATAAACTTTAATTCTATGACTGACTTTTTTGAAATTCATTTGATGCCCTTACAGCTCAAACTTATGAATTGAAGTTGGAATGGCACATCTATTTATTGTAGTTTGAAGTTATGCAACTTCAAAATTTTCATGTGTCTTCAATTAACATAAATTTAAATTTTGCAACTATAGTTTTTTTGTTCATTGGACGAGCTTGCGCCTTAACCTACATAGGCCTAATTGAAATTAAAATGACGCCTCTGTCTATGATATATTTGAAGATATTCAATTTAAAAAAAATTAAGTGTCCATAATCAGCATGCATATAAATCCTACAACCCTGATAATGTGCCCAATAGATGCGCCGCTCCGACCAACATACCAACTGAACCAACATTCGGGCCTCCTTGTTGAACAATTTGGTAGCAGAAGCGACTGAAATTTTCTAAAGATGATGATGATGATGATGATGATGATGATGATGACAATAACAATTTTCATTCTTCTGATATACTCTGAACGATATGTGAAACCTCACCGTAAGTGCTTTCTCCATGGCCAGTTTGAAGTTTCTGGCTTGCGCGGTGTGTGAGTTTAAGCCCGTGCAAAAATAAAGATGGGCAAGGAAAGAAATGTATACACAGACGTCTTTCTCCCCTCTACATGGGGACCATTCAGTACTTTTATGATGGACTAGGTACTGCCCGAAAGGAACTGTACCGTGTTCCCATACAGACCGCTTGGGATTGTTCCAACACTCACAACAAATGGAAAGCTTGATTATACTGTAGTTCTAGAAATTTTCGCGCGTGTTTAATTTCGCGCAAACTCAATTTTTCTTAAATTACTAAAATTTTCGCGCATTTTAATTTCGTGCAATCCAATGCCATTCAATTCAGTGTAATACACTGCAATTTATTTTCGCACATTCTTATTTGGCGCTTTGGGTGGTAGCGCGAAATTAAATCGAGCGCGAAAATTTCTAGAACTACTGTAATCATTTGAGAACATTTGTGTTTTATTCAGATCAGTGCTGTTCTTTTTACAACTATAAAATTAGACCAATAGTTTTTGTTTTAGAGCGCTGTATTTACAAGTCAGAACATTCCCAGTGTGGTGGCATTTTATTCACAGATCAGCAGCAAATCTACAATGAAAATAAGCCACTTTGAGATCAAATTTTATTTAAGCTACTGGTACATTTTGGCAGCAGCGAAAAATTAGTGCATTAAACATAAGTGCGCATAAAGTGTGAGTTTATCCATTCCTATTCGTTGAGTATCTGTATTCTTACCTGTGTATGGCTTCAACTCAATCTGATGTACTTAGATCTTTCCCATAGAGAGCTGAATCTGGTCATCAAAAAAAAAGTACTAAGCGACTAGACGACAAGGCCAAACCCTTCATGAAGTCTCCATACACAAAGATCAGAGCTCTGTGTGTGTGTGTGTGTGTGTGTGTGTGTGAGAGAGAGAGAGAGAGAGAGAGAGAGAGAGAGAGAGAGAGAGAGAGAGAGAGAGAGAGAGAGAGAGAGAGAGAGAGAGAGAGCATAGGGTGGAACTCGCGATACAGTGCAGGGACTCGAGAGTTAAAACATAAAGAGTCCAGTTTCAGCAATATAATTCTGCACAGCCTGAAAGATGAGTATATCGGAATCACTAGAGAGTTCTTCACTTCCAAAGAGGAAATATGGACTAACCTATCATTTGCAATATGGATAATGACACCAGGGTTTTTCTGGGAGATAGAACAGATAAAAGAGAAGCCGAGGATTTTTTCTGGGCTGCAAAACCTAAGGACAAAAGAAGAAGAGCTTCTGGTTTTCAGTGGGGTAGGAGCAATCACACATGGGACTGGGACACTAAAACATTTTGGGTTATTTTTTGCAAATGATATTGTGCTTATGGCCGAGTCTCAAAAAGAATCACAGGATATGTTGGATATTGTATGGAAATATGAGAACAAATGGAGTTTAAAGTTTAGCCATGACAAAGGCCAAGTTATGACACTAGGAAAGAAACTAGATGACAATAGAAAATGAAAATTTGGAAATTCCAAATTTCAGACGCTAGAGAGCAGCCGATTGGAATTGGAGAAGTGGATGAATATGAGTACTGTGGGGTAAAGATAAACTCAACAGGTAAACGTATGTTCAGAAACTATATTGAAAAGATAAAGCAGAAGGTGAACTGCACAAAGTGAATGATAAGAGCTACAGCGGAAATTAATTAACTAAATGGAAACGTTTAGGATTTCATGCTTGGTGGCGGACAAAAGCCAAATGAAAATAAGGAGTTCTGACAAGACATAATGTATAGATAGACATGGTTGTATCACTCTTTGCTTATGCTGATACTAAAGACACCACCCATCAGTGCGATTTGTTTTTACTTTTTAATAAATGTACACACTGATTTGAATATCTCCTCACTCTCGTCGGACTGAAAAAGTTAAGTTGGAGACTGAGAGTTGAGAGCACAAAAATAACGGACAGTGTTTTCAGTATCATCATGACCACGATAACATCTACGAAGGCCATTTTATGAGGGCGACTGTTAGATGAGTGCAGCCCATGTGAAGTCGCACGTAAAATGGAGGTATGACGGTTCCCAGAAACATCTCTTTAAAATGTGGTATGAAAATAGAGAAATTGTGAAAGGTCTTATTCTCAGAGGACTTTGCTTCCACATACGAATCACAGAGGGCGAAAATTATTATAAATGCCTGTCCGTACACGTGAGTGAGGAACATTTTACCGAAATCATGTACCGAAACATGTTTACTTTGTTAATCAAAAGTACATTGTTTGACAAATATCCCGACTTTTCATAATTCTGAGCTTACTAATTTTCTTTCGTTTTTACCCCCTGCTGTTTTAGAGTTTTCAACCTATTTCTGAGTACGTTGTGACCGGAAGCTGCCCCTATTCAGCCGTGCAGTAGCAACATGGGTTGCAGACAACTGGACTCATTCAAGAAGTAGTTCTTCGGTCTGCATGCACACGTCCCAGACCAGGCTACCGTATTCTAAGATGGGACGAATGTAGGAAAATACGTAGTTTCCAGAGCGTACCTTTTTAATCGAAATTGCCTAGAGTGCATATAGTCCAGTCAGTCTACCTGAAATCAGGTCGAACCCACCACAAATTGCAACAGAATCGTTTTCTTTGGATTTATGTTCAGAAATATCCATAGAATAACATACTCAAAGTCTACCAAAATCTAGGCTGGGAATTTTATATTTTTAAATACATTAAAATAGTGGTGCAAAGTTAATATGTAGCCCACGTTGACCAAGAGCATGGATATAACTTCAGTTTTAAATAATACTGTGTTTTGTGACATCAACGGAGTATGCAAAAACCGTCAGGGGTAATTGAGATATAACTCTATATATATTAATTAAAATGGCTGCCCAAATAAGCAGATTGCTTCGCATTTTAATACAAATGGGCATGCGAAGTATATCACATATTTCGTAGTAATAAACTTTGAAGCTGTGTTCTGTAAATACTTATATCATCAATATAAAAGCACATAAAACCATCAATAAGCCTTATTTATTAATGTCAATGTCTGTGCAATTTTATTGTTATCTTCTGCGTCTTTAATACATACAGATAAAGCTATTATTAAATCAGTACACTCTGAAATATATAAATTTGTGTTAAATGACACTACACGTAAAGTTAAAAGTTCTGTTCTGCATAAGTACATATATAATGATGGACTTAAAGTTCCAAATTTCCACACTCAGGTTCCAGCTTTGAGACTAAACGGGGTAAACGTATCTTTAGCAACAGATTAGCAGAGTGGATATTAGTTCAAACAGTTCATACCCGATATTGATGTGCTACATTTATTTTTAGTAGGTATCAAATTAGCCTTGACCATTTTGATATTCTACTTTTTTTTAACATTCATGTTATCGGTGCTTGGAAGCAGGTTAGAGATTTGTTTCATCCAAATACTATAAAGGACATTTTCAGTGGGTTCCTGTGGTTTTATTCATTCATTGAGATTTGTTTCATCCAAATACTATAAAGGACATTTTCAGTGGGTTCCTGTGGTTTTATTCATTCATTATGGTTGACAATAAGACCTTATCTCACAAACATTGGTACCTCAAGTCTATCGGTGCTATTATAAACACTCATGGTGACTTTCTAACTATCCAAGAACTACAGCAAAAGTATAGATTTTATATCAATCTTATTGAGTGCTACACTTTACGATCAGCCATTCCAAGAACATGGAAACAAAAGATTTAATTTCATAGAAATTCCCTGCACTTTGTTTTTCATATTAAGAAAACAACTGGAAAATATTGAGCATGTAAATTGCAAAGATTTTTGTTGGTACATTATAGAAAACTCTATGCAGGAATTGCCAACTTGTGTATCCACTTGGTCTGAACTATTTAATATTGTGATGGATGACTGGCATGATATATTGTATCTTTCTTTCTCATGTGTAATGGAACGTAAACTTCAAGTTTTTCCATTTTTATTTCTTCTTCAATATGTTCCATGTAATGCTAGACTCTTTAAAATGGGTATATTAAATTCTAGATATGTTTTTTTTCCTGCAAAAGACGCCATTTACACAGGTTTGGGGAGTGTCAAAATAGTAATGTTTTATGGGCTTCTTTTCAAAACTGATGGAATAACATATACACACACAGGAGGTAACTACTTTATCAGTGGAAAAAGTTGTCTTAGGGTTTTACGATTTACATCTGTCCACTAAATATATTTTAAACGACAGCCTTTTAGAAGCAAAATATTATATTCATAAAGAACTATGTAAGAAGCAAAATATTTCCTAGGCTGCATTTTTAAAGTATCTCACGTTTAAAAATTGCCATGGAGCAACAAATTTTATATTCTCAAGGGAAACAGCACATTTTTTTTTAATGAAAATGTTGTCACAGGTTGGTGAAAAATTGTAATTTGCCATCCAATATCCTTACTTCAGGCCTCATGTATATACTTATGTACAGTGCATCTGTGGGTTTGTGCTCCATGGGTGGTCGACAGTGACCAGGTGGGGGAGGAACTCTTGAGCTACTGGGCAGCAATGGCGGCTCCACAGTGGTGGTGTGTGTATGCTGCAATGGTGCTTTGGCCGCATCCAGCAGCGTGCATGATGCATCAATAGGTTTTTTGCCTGCTGGGTGGACCAATTTCCACGCTTTTTCTGCCTGTAGGGCAGATAGTCAGGCTAGTACTTCCCTTTCAGTTGCCTTCTGTGGTGTACATGCGTTTCCTTTGAGTATAGTTTGATTGTATTGTGAGTTATGTTGTGAAAATATATTATTTTATCGTTATATATTATACATGGTCTTAAGTTTTTAATTGCGGCTCTTGTGTTACACACAAATAATTGTACATATCTTACGAAAATATTACATAAAAAAGGTCAGTGGAAAGTTTGACATTTTGCAAAATTTACAAGACAGGATGTCAGAAGTCCACGTGGTAGATCCATTGTATTGTCATAAACTAGGGCATGTGCGTTGAGCAGAAAATTTTCCATTCATACTAGACACAAAAGGATTGTGATTTGCTGACTGCACCCATGGGTGAGTGAGTAATAATGATGATGATGATGATGATAATAATAATAATACTGTGGCTTTCTGCTTTTCTGTCATGGTCCTGTGTGACAAAGGTGGCCAAGGACCAGAGCTGAGGTGAAGGGTCCACCATACAATCTCTCTCACATTTGTGGTAGGCTCCTGATCCTGGATATATACTCCTACACTCATCGCTTGTACTTTCTTCCCCCTGGGAAACAAAAACTTTCCCTCACACAACCTATCCCCACCTCTAAGGCTCAGGCATTTCCGATCGGAGACCCCATGGGAACCCTTATCAGGGCTACCATCATTCCCTTTCCTCCCTGTACTCGACAGTCTAATTTACCCTGCTGCTGTCTAACTATATCGTTTCACTTCGTTTCTAATAGCATCCTACCAGGTAGTCCTGTACACTTTTAGTACATTTCCTGCCTCCCAGACAGACACCCTATAAACCTAAAACTCATTGTACACCTTACTGTTTTTCTAAACACCAAACCTCTTCTAAACCCTTTTATTATAGTCTTCCCTGTGCCACTTTCTGAAAAAATCTCATCTCTCTATATGTATCACACCACGACAGCCAATGATCCACTTCATCTGCCTCTTGTCTTCATAGCTTACATTTTCCATTACTATTTGTTTACTATCCACTTCTGTCTTCTCTTTTCTGGATTGATCACTTCCACGTTACTTGGATAAAGAAGACTGGATCCCTTCCCTCCATCCCAACACACAATTTTCTTTGGCTTTTCTAATATCTTGTATGTACGCTTTTAATGTACTCTTTTCTCTCATTCCTCTTTTCCTGTCCTTCTTCCAGCCCTCTGTACCAGTCTTACCTATATGCACTTTCCAATCATCAACCACATCATATCCCTTCAATTCATATCTCTCTGCCAACTTATCTATGTCTTTGGCCCATCTTGTTTGTTCTTTGACTACATCATTGTAAACTTTCCTGCACCACCTGTTTTCACTTACTGCTTGTAGATACCCCCAGTGCTTTATCATTATCTTTCCATTTGTATGATCCACCTTCGTTTTAATCTTCATGACCTGATATCTAAACGTGCCATGACCCGTTACTTTTATCTTACCGCCTAAGTATTCATATTTGTCAACCTTCCCAATTTCGAGTTGGAAAAGTGAAAAACGAGGCTCTGAACCTATACATTGGTGGGAGGCACTTTTATTCTGTCGCTGACAGAGCAACACGTGTTTGGCATCGTGGGGTTCATGATATATGTAGATCAGCTCTGATTCTTAGCTGGGATATAATGGATATCTCCCTTTTGCAACAATATTGATGCTAAATTTGCATACTTGTTATTGACTAGATGTAATTGTTTGTTGGTGATTACCTGCATATTAACTCATTCCACCCTGATGACGCTTTTTCCCGCTAATATCTAAATGTCGTCTGCTAATTGTATTTTACTAATTTAGGGATTATTTTTCAATATTTTGGATGAAACTTGCATGGAAGATCATTCCAAATTATATGCCCATGGTCAACAGCTTTCCTTGGCGCGCTCTGGGCGCAATGCGCCCAGAGCGCGCCAAGGAAAGCTGTTGACTCAGTCTTCTATCAGGGTGGAATGAGTTAACAAGCTTCCAATCAAAAGAGGTACCCATAGCTGCTTTGTGAAGCTCATAGCTTGACACGCTGACACATTCGGACCTGTGATATATTATAT
This sequence comes from Hermodice carunculata, assembly GCA_964020975.1. Lineage (NCBI taxonomy): Eukaryota > Metazoa > Annelida > Polychaeta > Eunicida > Amphinomidae > Hermodice > Hermodice carunculata. The sequence continues at coordinate 134,218,786 of OZ026612.1, read as the reverse complement.
GCATGTGAACTACTAATGACCATTACACAGGAGGATGGTCTTGTGTTGTTGTCATATTTTGTTGATTTAAAGGACATAGAGGTTCCAGTGTGGCAAGCCCATTGAGGATATCATTGGGATCACTAGTTGTAAGATTTTCATGTTTTTGTGAGGCTGTGCTCAGCAAAAACATGCAATTCCAGCAACGAGTGATCCCCAATGGACCACCCATATTGGCTTTTCTTTTTCCTATGTCTAAAAAGGGCAAATAAGCACGAAATAGAAGTTCTATTGGAGTAATAAGTTTGAAATCGACGCCATTTTGAAAGTGGGAAGAGTCAGTAAATTATTAAATGCACCATGGCCTCTCATTGGTTTATTTACTATTTGATACCAATGAGTGACAAATCAAATGAAAGATTACAATTAAAACCTTATCCTTCATACCCATGTAGGATAACCCATTCAGGATAAGCTTCAGAAATAGGAGAATTGCCTACATTGGTCAGGTGCTCCTGTTAGCTATATTTTGTTTGGCAGAAATTGGTGTGTTTGTTTTGTTTGGGTTTAGCATCATGTACCCGGGCAAGCGATTTTTCAAACAGGGACAGGTCATACTTGTATCTTGGAACATAGGCTTCATATACATACACATGAACAGGTTAAAGTCACATATATATATAGCTTTTGGATATCGGTTGCTTAAAAGCTGATCTGTTGAAATAGTTAGGAATAAGTTGTACATTGTAATCAGGCATTAGTCTGAGCTTCTGGCTGGTAAGAAGTTCGTTCTTCAAAAATATTTGCAACATATTGCACCCAGTTACATGGTTTGAAAATATTTGAAATATGAACGTAGTGTTCACATCCTGCATGTACAAGACCACTGACCAGAAACGCTATGGACAAATGTATCTTTTGCCAAAAGACTCTGAAAAATACAAGACATATAGTGGCTTCAACTGTGAAAGGGTGCTAAGGAATACTGCCTGCTTGTACACAAAGGGATGATGACATTCACACAGAGCCAGGGCAAAAAGTTCACAAGGAATGCACGAAAAATATTGCAACCTGAAGGAAATAGCTTAAAACAGGGTGAAAAGATCTGTTAAAACTGATGCCACCACAAGCAAACCTAGTGTTCTGATATCTACACAAAGCCCTTTCAATTATAAAAAACATTGTTTGTTGTGGTAACCCTAGCTCACATGATACCCGCCTGTCCAGAAGGCACAAATTAATGCAGGTACTTACAAGCACATTTAAAAAAGAAATATAGGAAATATGTCATGTCTGAAAAGATGAATGTTCAAGTAAAATAAAGAGCAGACTTAATAATGTCAATGATCTATGTACAGCTAAGGCAGTGTATTATAAGGTATGAAGTGCCAATGTTAGAACAAAAAATCTGCAACTAAGCATTTTACAATGCAGGAAAGCCCACCTGCAAAGCGTGGAAGGCCCTTAAAAATTCCATAGAAAGTGATGCATTTCAAAACGTTGTAGCATACCTACAGGATAATGATGATGAGCAAACAACTTTCAATGACCTTATTGACAAAATATCAGAATACCTGAAAGGTTCTGAGCACACAGCATATGGTCTCACATATATGAAAGCTCAACCTCAAAAACCTTTTGGTGACCAAACTGTCACGACTAAGGTAAATAGTATGAAAAATGACTTGACGCTGAGAAACACTGCAACCAAAATCCTCCTTGAGTTCTGTTGTCAATCCAAAAAAGGACACTTTTTCTGAAAAGCTAAGAGTGATTGAGGCTGCTGCAAAACTTACAAAACAGACAAATAATCAGTGGTCCCACAAAATGACACCTGTGCTACTTTTGATGAGTTATGTTCAGTTGAAGAATCGAGTTTCTACCAGAGTCCATGTTTGCATTCCTCAGTGAACTATTTCCCTTCAAAGATGTATAGGTAAAATTAAAATGAGTAGGACAGGCCTTTATGCAGGGCCCACGACCAAGGGTCCTCCTGGCACCATTCCAGATGTAATGCGGTGTTCAACTTCACCATCATTTTGCATCCAAGTTTCTGGTAGATTCGTTGAATAAACATGGATTTTCCTGTCCATATTCTGAGGTTAAAAGCTTTTGAATGGAATGCTGTAGTGATCCAGAGAACAGACATTACAGGGATTGCAGCAAACAATTTTTTACAATATGTGGCAGACAATGTTGACCACATCATTAGAATAATTGATAGGATGAACTCTTTTCATAGCATGGGCATGGTAGTGGTGAACATGCCAAAACCAGAAACACTTTGTGTATCCCCTGTGTTGCTGTTAGTGCCCAGGACATTACTGCCATTGGTAGTGTCAATATAGCCCCCTTTATGCCTTATTTAATGGAATTGAATCTTTGTCCTATGAACCCATATCTAACATAGCAACCATTGATCCCACATCAAAACTTGCTGATCTTTGGAAGTTGTCATTATCTGTATGGTCACCAAGACCATCTTGGACTTGCCTAATGCAGATGGTTCACACATGCAACCTCCCAGGACAATCATCAGCCATGTTTTACGAATGATAGACCTTGATCCAGGAAACATGTCACGTGTCCCTCGTGTCCATATCTCAGCATGCCAGTTATTATAATGTTACATCTATCATAACATTTGATCAGGCACTGTGGTGGAAGGCCCTACAGGTAATCAGAAAGCAGACTTTTACAGTCTATTGTGTTGAGGTTAGGGGGATTTCACACTCAAATGAGATTTTATTGGCTGCATTGATTACGTTATAGCAGGATCGGGGTTGCAGGGACTATAGGAAACAATATATGGAAACAATACAGTCTCTCACATGTTCACTGGACACACAATCCAGCAAGCTATTATTAGAGGTCTATTTTTCCTACATTATGCTCTCACTGCTATGCTCATTTCAGATGAATTCAAAGTGAAGCCCCCTTACTTGTCTCAGGAACTGAATATGAGAGAAATAAATGACAGGGCTTATGATGCAAACTGAAACGTTTTGCAAGATGAACAGCATGAATTAGAGCAGAGTCATGTTGAGACTACTGTCGATCACCCACAAACCATGGAAATATCAGGTAGTCTATATGATAAGCTTTCAGGAGACTATATCACTATTCAGAAAGCATGTCAATCAAAGGAGTTGGCTAGAGTTATTCATAGGCTTGATGCAAAAAAGAAAGTATTGACGTACTGCCAAGTTATGGCTGCAGTTTATGAATATGATGAACATTCTACAGAAGTTCTTGAAAGCAGAGAGAATGGGTATCTGGGAACTTCATGTTCAAGCAATGTATAACATGTTGCCCTACTTAGCTGTATCAGGCCATAACTTGCATACAAAATGTCCTCATATCTATTTGCAAGATATTTTAAGGAAATGGCAGTTGCTAGACAGGAAAGACGTATGATTGGCACATGTGTATTGCTCAATTTCATGGAATCAGGATATCCATTTCAAAACCCCCAAATAAGAAATATTGCAACTTGTATAAATGCTGATGATGAAGCAAATGCAGATATGGCAAATGATGTAGGCAACACAAATTTCAGGTCATTGTCAGGAAAAAAGTTCTTGAGTACACCTTTAGAAAGAGAGGCAAAGTTGTGACACTAAAGTCATCAAATGCCAAGGTAAAAAAAAAAATATAAAGGAGACCATTCAAATTGAAACTTCTTTCAGAGACTCATTTCTGTAATACATTTCCTTTTGAACCTTGCAGCTGTCCACCAGCACTGTTTGAGGCAAAGTATGTTTTGAGAGCTGCACACTAACCAGTCCTTGTAGATGCTATCTGGGCTTTGATACCAGAACAGACAAAAGTTATTTATAGGACCAGTGAAACCCAGTATGTACACGATGGTGGATCTCTTCTGCACAGGATCCTATTCCAGTATGGTCAAACCTACAGTGACATATGTAGGCAATGTACCAATTATGTCACCAGAAAGTATGGACATGCTACCATTGTGTTTGACAGATATAAACACCAATGTCCACAAAAGACACTGTCCATTTTGTATGGAATAGAGAATGAAAAAGCCAAACAGTTGATTAACTGATGACGAAATAAAAAAAGAGGATTTTCAGTCAAATAAGATAAACTAACAGAGATTCATCAATTTGCTCAGCAAACATTTTGAAAACCTTGGATATAAATAGCATCACGCAGCATGTGATGCTGATCTGCTAATAGTGCAAACAGTTGTTGAATCTACAGCTAGGTGTCAGACAACTATTGTAGGCGATGATACAGACCTCCTTATCTTATTATGTTTCCACATGACAAATGACTGCTTTCACATCTTTTTTTAAGCCTGAGGTAAAGACAGGGTCAAAGAAACAGCCACATTGTTGGAACATAAAAGAGGTCCAACAAGCAATGGAAAGAAACATGTGCACCCATTGCTGTTTGTCCATGCCATACTTGGGTGTGACACTACGGCAGGTCTCTTTAATATTGGGAGAGGTCTTGCCTGAAACAAATCCAGTCTGATGTCCAGTTCAGATCACACGCCTTGCTAAATGAAGGTGTCATGAAGGATGACATAATAAAGGCTGGAGGAGCCGCATTAGTTCACTTAAACACAAAAGATGACACTCTACACAATTTTGGTCTTGTTTGCTCCCATCAGACAGTTTGCACAAGTACACGCCTTGTGCAGCCAGAGAGTCTGCCTCCTACATCAGCAGCTGTCACATACCACATCTTTTGTGTTTACTACCAGGTTCATATGTGGAAAGGTGTCCCAGATCTCAATCCAGAGGTCTTTGGTTGGAGAAGCTGTTGGTCAACTCTTGCTTGTCCAGTGTGACAAAAAGCTGCCCCTAAGAATCTTCTCAAGGTAGTTCACTGTACCTGCAAGACCGGATATGAGAGTAGGCGATATTCATGTTGTAATGTTAGTTTAGACTGTTTCTCTGGATGTGCTCCAATATGACAGCAGCAACGCCTGAAGACAGTGATGACTTATACAGCAAGATGGTTTAGGACAGATGAGATTACCCTGTGAAAATGTTAAAATGAAGTTTATATTTAGCTTACAGTATATTAGTTCCCATTTGTTGGGGTCTTCTGGAAAACATCTTCCAGTTTGTTTACATTTTTTGTTTTCCTCATTCCCATCTCAAATGGAAAGTTGGCCTTAGAAGTGCAAGTTGCACGTAATGCAAAGCATGCAGCGCCCCATTTCAGTTTTGCTTTAATAAAGTGGTTTTACCAGTAAATGGTAGAGATATATTCACATTTCTTTATATCACGTTAGCAGGAAAGTCCTGTTCGTACATTGTCTATATTCCTGTGGTAACAAAATACAGCTTTCCTGCACTTTTTTTACCCGAGATATCATCAACATTATATATGTATGAACATGAATTTTTTTTTTAGTCTAAATTTACATTCGGACGAATACTGTTGCAATACACAACACCAAGCACAGTTTGAGTTGTTACCCCCCTTGGTCATCAGATTTTCATCATTCTGGTGTAATACGTATAAATTCTTTATTTTTAAAGTGTTCTTTTCTTTCAAAATTTGGTATATGTACAGTCAGTTGGTGTGAAAATATCAATAAAGGATCACGTTGGTTGTTGTTTTTGTACTCTCGGCAGTTGCCAAGTAATTTTTACAGAATTAAACACAAATTGCTATAAAATTGACTGTTAAAAAGAAATCAATTAAATGTGGCAGCCATTTTAATATATTCATTTGGGTCAGTAACAAAAAGACCTGATATTGTATTTTATTACGTTAACACATATTCTGCACACCTAAATCCCTATCAAATGTTGGTATAAGTCAGGTCATGGCATCAAAATAGTGATTTAACAATCATTTTTAAATTGTACTAATTGTTTACGTTTCACAGACTAGTTTTTACTGCACTTTAATTATATGATTTAGGAGACTTTTTACATTACAGAATCAAAGAAGAAGTTTCTGTTGCAATTTATAATTAATCTCTTCAAGGAGGGTATTCTCTTTGATGTCTTTCTACATGAAGTACACTGAAGGTAATTCAAATCAAATTAGCCTTTTTCGGCGGCCATCTTGGACATGTGTTTATGAGTTAGCAGCATTATGATCTAATATTCCATTTTTGTTTTTAATTTTCCACACACCCAAGATATTCTAAAATTACAATACAAGGCAGGTAATGGCATTATAATGGAATTTGGCCTCCATTTTGAATTGATGCAAATAATTTAAATTCCCAGCCTATATTTTTGTAGACTTTTAATAAATGATTCTAGAGACCTTTCTAAACGGAAAACAGAAGAAATATCTTCGGTTGCAATTTGTGGTGGTTTCCTCGCCAAATTAGTTTCATGAATTACACTTTGATATGTCATCACTCAATACCTTATCCTCATAAAAAAATGATGGAATAATACCGTAGCTGGAGCGAATAAAAAATTGCTGAAGTGTTTCCGCCAAGCTTTTTTCCCACATTTTCTCACTATCTTTATTGGAATCCCATAACTAACTTTGTCGGCTGGTGTATAACTGTACTGCTATTCAGCATATTTCAACAACGTCTGATAATAATTAACACAAAATCATATATAAGCCCAACCGGGATATTAATTTTTTGTTCGTTTGTGTTTTTCCTGCTTTGTTACGTATTAAGTTTTTCTTTCTTTCCAGCGAACGCAATCTGGGGTTGTGCCACATGGAGTTGTCAGGCCTAAATTAAAGTAACAAAGTGATTAGGTATCATTTCTAGGGATACATGTTTAAAAATGTTTCACTCCATTCACTCCAAATTTTACAGGAAACGTCAAGGTCGTCGGTATCCAAACATTATGCCAGTCGGTTGTTTGTAATCCTATAATAAACGTTGTAAACAAGTCATGTTTTTAAATTCTAATCAGGACGTTTGCTGATACGCTGCAACGGTGATTTGTTTAAACGTTGGTTGATACTAATTTGACGTCTTATAATAAGGTTTGTTTACTTACTACTTTTTGCTTAATAGGTAGCCATATATTAAAGTGGATTCCACTTGAATAACCGATCGTACGAGACTTTGAAATATATTGAAACTAAGATTTGTTCGAGAATAAATCTGTCTGTGTGCCTGTTAAAATAAGTAAATTTTAAAATGTGTTCAAATTTTGTTAAATGATAACCAAATTTATTTTGAACACAATCATATGCCCCTTCATCTGTAATAGGCTTGTAGTAGTGAGCTTTAAAATTTTCATTTCCAAGTGTGCCTAATTAGCACAAATTTAAATTTTACAGTTTTCATTTTCATTTCATTGGACGATCTAATACCAAACACCAATGTATTGATGTTGCCGTTGATACCTCTATTCGCAATACGTTTGAAGATATTCAACATTAGTAAAAATTCAAATTTCACATCTTACACTTCATTGAGTGCACCTATTGCACAAACCTAAAAATGGAAGTTGGATTGACAACTCTGTGATATTTAATATACATGTGCATACATACATATATATATGTATATATATATATGTATGTGTGTGTGTGTGTGTGTGTGTGTGTGTGTGTGTCCGCTGCCAAAAATAAAAAGAGACCAGGTATACCTATCACTTATTGGTTCTACGGAAAACACTTTAGGGAATGCATGCATACATGTATACTACTTTGGATTAGTTTGGTCTCCATTTACATAAGTTGACGTGCAAATGTGTTTGCAATACACTTTTTTGTGTAAATAAAAATGGTTTGGAGAATGTGTTATAATGTTAATGAACATACAGTGAATAATGTTCATTTTTCGATAGAAGTAAATCTTGGGTGAAACAATAAAATCTTCCTAGTGCATGAAATATAATTTGCAAAAACACATGTTATCTGATTGTTTATAAACTTAAATAATATTTTCACTTTCCACCTTAAGGCTTGCAACTTATTCGACAACAAGAGTAAGCTTATGGAAGGTAAAAGGTATGTTATGTGTAACTACGGTATCTTGAGTGATGTTCTGAACTGCTTTTGGATATCTTTTAAGCATAATGTTCATAGCTTGTCCTGATTTTGCATTCAGTGAGTTACAAAATATTAAAGGGAACCATTTTCATCAAGTAGCTACAGAGAACAAAAATATGATTTAAAACATTTATTCATTACATACCCATAACACTGATTGTTGTACGCTGCTCTGCGAAGGCTTGTTTGAGAGTTGCAACACTTGAAAACTTGCTCGGACTGCTAACGACAGTTCTGAGTTTAACAGCTCTACGATAAAGAAGAATACGTATTAAGAATGCCTCTAGATTTATATGCTGCCTCTTTTTCAATAAACTTTAAGAAGCATTACTTGGTTACTATATATAAAATCCTGTTTGCTTAAAGGCAATATTTTATCATAGACTCTCTCTCCTCACTTCCGCAATCGAAGTGATTACCCGATAACATTGTTCGAAATTTGCTTACGACAACAAAATTTTCCCGCATACCTTCTGCAAACTTACACTCAAAGATAAAAGAAAAACAAATACCACCCCCCCAAAAAAAAGAAAGAAAAAAGCACACACACACACACACACACACACACACACACACACACACACACACCATTGCCAAGAACGGGGCAGTCTACCAAGCATGGCATGAAAATAAATTTCATCACTTATGTTTGTCGTAGAGACATTTTGGCTGCAAATATTTTATCTTACGTACCTAACATGAAGATGTTTAATTCCGTGTTTTTGATACCGTAACTTTTCCTCTCTTTGGCACTCCCCTGGTGTAACCAAGCCGTCTGTGCTGCGCGGGTACCACCATCTAAGTGCTTTTGTCAGATAACATATGTAAGCAGGAGACGTCTCATTTTTACTGATGGTGTTATCGAAGAAAATAAACAAACATACAGGACAGCTGGCAAGTACAGTATGGAAATTAATTTCATCACTTATGTTTGTCACAGAGACATTTTCACTGCATATATTTCATCATACGTACCTCACATGAAGAAATTTAATCCCATTTGTATGAGATCATTTTTTTTCTCTCTCTCTGGCACTCCCCTGTTGTAAATAAGCAGTATGTGCTGCGCGGGCACCACCATTTAAGTGCTTTTATCACTTGACATATAGGAGATGTCTCAGTTGGAGTGATGCTGTTATCTCACTCGCGCTGATGGCGTTGACGACCCCCCCCCCCCCCCCCCACACACACACACATTTCAGGTATAAAATGCAGATTACTGGAATAACCTTGGTGAGGAGACCAACCTAATTTACTGAAAAATGTTTACTCTTCGTTTTCTAAAACCTGAATCTGCTATCCATTGAGTTATATGTCATCGTGCGGCTAAAGTGTTCACTAACGTATAGCCTTGTATTCTGGTCAGTCCCCTGTCAAAATTTTTTATCAAAAGATGCAAAAAAGCAAAATTCCACGGAATCTAGATGTCTCCAATGACAAGCAGTCACTGAAAAAAGACCTACTCCTCCCGTCTCCCACTTTGATGTCTGAGCCTTTTTTCACCATACACTTATGACCTTGGACTCTCACCTTTGAGGTCAAATGTGCCACACAGAAATGTGCTTCTTTAGCCTAACATGAATAAAACTGGATGAAAACGGGATGAAAACTGACGAGATATGCCCAGATGCAAATCTTGAGATGGTCAAATGAATTTGACCTTGGCAGATCAAATATAAATATGTATATTTTGACCATGAGTTGAACTAGTTTACAAATTTATATCATGTGAATCTATAAAAAACTTCTTAAGCTACAGGTGTCCGTGGGTAGATTAGTGCACCTGAAAAATTGGGTCAAAGTCATAAATTGAATATACAGGATCAAATTATATAGGATGGTGGAAAACATTGTCCGTTATTATTTCAAACATCTTTGGCAAGTGAGAGTTATGACCGTTCAAACATTGACAAAAGATAAAAACTGAAAAAGTCATGACCTTCAAAATATAGATAAAGGTTACAGATAAAAATCAGGTGCAAAACGTCAGTACGCGAGTAGAATCCTGCTAGAATAATGACTGGAAGTCCTCCATCCATCTCTGAGATTTCGTGCATACACTTTACTGTGTGTGTGTGTGTGGGGGGGGGATTTTATTTTTTTCAAGGGGCCATGTGAGCTTGATCTTTAACCGTGACGGGGCAGGTCAGGTTCAATGGATGAAGGTGCCATGAAAATTTTCAGATGGCCAAATAACCCTGGCTTTTGACCTTTGCAGGTCATATGTAATTGTGCAAAGTTTGCCTTGAGTTATGCAACAAACGTGTTATCATTTAAATCCATTGCAATTAAGTCTCATAATAACGGGGGTTTTTTTTCTCTTATTACTCAATCATTAATTTTGTCAAGGTCAATCACAACCTTTATCGTATCACTAAGAGCTTTTATTGTAATTTCAACTTTTTTATTTTTATATAATAAAAAATGTTCGATCATGCATCTCATAGTAAGTTTTGTACACTTGTATCGTATTATATGAAATGATGTCCGTTTTTTAACAGCAAAAACTTTCGTAAATATTTCTTCCAATAATCCAATTTTATGTTTGAATATTTGCTTATAGATATTCATTTGCCTATGGAAACAGTAGTATGTTGAAGGTTCTAAAAAGAGAGAAAATATATGTTTGTGGGTCTCCCAAAACATCTAATGCATGTACTTTTTCCGCCTTTTAAAGGAATGGTAAGACAAACTCATTTGAAAAGTAAGGAAATCGTCATACAATATTACAGTAAATAAGATATGGATACCCAAATTACAAATTCATTAAAATTTGTCAGGTCTTTGCAATTTTACGATCATTTGGAATCATGTCTATAGTAGTGATGAGTTTACATGAAACACATAAGACTTCATTCAATATCAGGACATAGCAACAGTCCCTCTTAATAATCGATATTTGAAAATGTTCTCCGTGGAACAATCCTCTAAACTGTAGACAGTAGTAGTCCTGGATTAAAAAAAAAAAAAGAATCATAAAAACACAAAAATGCATATAAAATATGGACAAAATGAAGCGCCACCTGTGGAACAAACTAAGTTCCAGAAGACCTCAGAAGAGCCCCTGCGTGATTTTGAAGCAATTGGCAAAGAGGTTCCGGAGAGGGATATATATTTTTAATAATTGTCCGAAAAATGCCCCCCACCCAAGCAAAAATATTAATGAGAATTAAGGAAGGGTACCTATTATATATATATATATATATATATATATATATATATATATATATATATATATATATATATATGTGTGTGTGTGTGTGTGTGTGTGTGTGTGTGTGTGTGTGTGACAGAGAGTATCTTAATGTATTAATGTACATCGTCACTAGTTTGAGGTGGATCGAAGCAACGATTTTGCAAAACCACATATACATGTATATATACTAGTATGCATGCTAACACCTACTCAATCAATCAGAGCACGTTTTAAAAATTGTTATAAATAAGAAACAACCGTATTGTAAAACGAGTCCAAGAACATTCCCACTACATTTTAAGACACTCCAGCTTGTGGGTTGGAAAAACCAAATGTTTTAAAAGTTCATCGAAAATCAGACAAAAAAAATCACACGGTTGTATATGTGGAAGTACACACAAAACTATTTCATATCAAGGCAATTGCCAGCTGGTTTCAGAGAGCAATTTAAAAAAATCCCATAAAATGAGCCCCCCCCCCCCTCCCCAATCATTTATGGACGACATTAGCAGAGATCCACCTATGATACAAGCCCACTAAGTGTAAAAACTAGACCAACTTTCTTTCTCTCTCTCTCTCTCTCTCTCTCTCTCTCTCTCTCTCTCTCTCTCTCTCTCTCTCTGTGCATTCCTTTATATCTTTATATACAGCATACTGTAATCCAAGGTAATATCTTTAGTCTAGCACCTATTTTAGACTTGTTTTAGTTGTTATTGTTGTTAATTGTGATATTCGGTGGACTTATTAATGACGTTTCAGGATTATGTTTAGAAACATGAATATAGATAAATGGCAAGATGGGCTTTCTAAATTACTTCCTAAATCCAATAAGAAATAATGAGCGTGGAATTCAGTAATGAAAACGGCTCAGCGTTAGCTTCAAGAGCTGATTTTGGAATAAATTTGGACGAAAATTGTAACGTTCTATTTTCTAAATCAAATTTCATCAAGAGCAAGGAACTTAACAGCAACGTTACTGACAAAAAATTTAAATTAAAAAACCCCTGCGCAGAAAAAAAATCGTGCTATTTTGAAAGTCTTCCAATATCATTAATTTGACACCCTGCATCAAATGTAAATCACAATATGTGGGCCTAACTACTCAATCAATTAAAAAGGGATTTATTGGACACATAACAACAATTAAAAATCCCAAATTAAACACCTTTTTGTGAGACCATTCAATTCTGTGGAACATTCCCATTTGGATTGCCGGGTACAAATTATTAATAACATAGAGCCAAATTTGTTAGACCAAAATAGTAATTTTAACACCAGAAAATAATTACAAATGGAAGATTTTTGGATCAATACACTTAATTCAGCTTTTCCCTTTGGACTCAATGACAGAACTTTGGGCTTCGTTGATGTTAATTTTTTGGACTTTTTAACTTTCTACAGAAGTCACACGCCTTTTCATAATTATCACGCGGGTATCAAAGAACAGGAGGTCATGGACAAAGAAAATCAAATAAAAACAGGAAAGGTAGGAACGCAGATACAAAAGACCTTGTTCAAAGTTTGCAACACCCTTTTTTTCTGGTGGCATTTATCAATTACGTATAGCTCTTAAAGCTATTTGGAATTTCTAGATACTGTGAAATAAATTGTTTTGGAGTATTAGTAATTCCTGTGAGTTCGTTTCTAAAATCAAAAATTTAAAAGCAAAAAGTATCAAATGTTTTGATTTTTCTACACTGTACAAATTTGACCATAAATGAAGTCAAAAGTTCTCTTTCAGAATTAATCAGCAAAAGGTCAAAACATAACGGTAAACCATACATAAATATTAATTTATATTCAAAGAAAGCATATTGGTCGTATATATTCAAAAATTAACATTAAATCTTACACTCTTGAAACGTTGATAGATGTTTTAATTTTTTTATAGCACTTTGAGACCTTTGGATTTTGAACAAATAAAAGGCATCTCAATGGGTAGCAACTGCTCCTCGTTACTCGCTGATTTATATTTAACCTGGATTGAATTTAAATGCATGGATAAATTTATGAAAAAAAAATTTCATTTGGTTACAAAATTATCAAACAATGCAAAGCATATTGATGATATTGCTTGCGTAACTGTGCTACATTTTGCTAAAAATTGCTAAATACGTTTACCCAAAAGATATCCCTCTGGAAGGTAAAAATCAGATGCTTTCATAGATGTATTCCTGGAATTGGATATTCGGGTTTCAAATGACAGATTTGACACTAAAGTCTCTCATAAAATTTATTGAGTTTAACTTTGAAGTAGTCGCTTTTCCTCTCCCTAACAGTAATGTTTCAGAAACTATTGGTTATAATACATTTTTGTCACAGATTTTGAGATTTGGTTGGGTTTGTTCCAAATTTCAAGACTTTGTATCCAGAACCAACTTTATTTACAATAAACTTAAGTCAAGAGGATTCAAGCATGTATTTATTATCAACTACTTCTACATATTTTGATGTAAATATCCAGAGATTGTTAGAAAATTTGGTTTCAATAATTTTAGAGATTTCAGACTAACTTTTGCTATTTAATTTTACCTTTTGGCATATTTCTGTTTTAATATTCACCTTTCTAACATTTTAGACTGACATGTAAGTGCGCACTTACTCAATGTAAAAATTACTTAATTCGGCTGTCCCACACGAGGGCCAGGAGTCAGGCATAGGTTGTCCTGCACACTTGGCCAGAAACTGGCAGTATATACTCAATTGTCACATTCATTCTTTTGAAACATTAAGTCCATGGTCGGGAGTCAGTCATAGGCTGTCCCAAGCATTAAGCCAGAATTGGCAGCATTTACTCAATTGTTACAAACTCGATTCATTGTTTGGAAACATAAACTAAGAGTTGACAAATAAATAGAACTTGATTTCGTGGCGACTTTCATTGGAGTAGGTGACATCATGGAGTTTATTTTACATTTCTGGTACAGGACGTCCATTGTTACATTACTTGTCAGGAATTCTTCAGGTATTTTTAGGTGTCTTGCAGTAAATGTTTATTTTGTGATCACTGGCATTAAACTATAGCCCGAGTTTGTTTCTACCTCAGTTATACACTGGCAGGTAGTTTCAATGATTTAGAGATTTCAGGCTACCTTGTTTTGCTATATACCTTTTGGCATATTTCTGTTTCAATATTCACCTTTCCGACATTTTAAACTAACGTGTAAGTGCACATTTACTCAACGTGAAAATTACTTTATTCGGCTGTCCCACGCGAGGGCCATACACACATACAAAGTAGCCATATGGTATCACAAACAATGTCCAGTATGAAAACACTGAAAAAATGTATTACACAGAATATTCTGTGGACAATTTTCAATACACAAGTCCTCCCACCCCCACCCTCACCCACACACATAAACACAGCATTCTTCATACACAAATCACTTTTTAGCAGCCTTATTAAACAATAGTTTTCTAAAATAAGATTTAAAAGTTTTTTTCTTAACTTTAAAGAAAAAATATAAATATGTTCTACAGAAATATCATGCTGATTTCAATGAACGTATTAATAAGGTATTTTCTCAGAGTCAGTTAAATACATAGAAATATGTTTAGGTATGGTATTGTTGAAGCTGAGATTGTTTTGCCCTGAGTTTGATCAAATTTTCTATGCTGGAAAACTAAAATTCACTACAAATTACAATAAGTATAAAATGAAATAAGGACCATCTAAGTTCTCAGGCATCATGTTGAACGAACCAGGCCTTCTATTTCCTCATCCTTCTGGATATATTGGCAAAATTTAAAAAATACTTACTCAGCTCATGTAGGTCATATTTTTATAACGAATATTAGGCCTATTGCGCTGTATTTTCAATTGAGAAAGGAACTTGGAAGAACTTAACCACACTTATTAATAAATATAATGTCAGTATCAAATTTGGTTGTGTTGTGCCCTCGTGGAGACCTTGTTTTGGTGTTTAAATTCAAATTTTGTGTTATGCAATTCTAATGTAAATAATGTAGTCTGATTAAAATTCTTAATTGTTCTGTCGCTGTTTGGATGATGTCTATGAACTATGGTCATGTAATTACCTTTTATAACTGTACATTAAAATTAAGGGCCAAATTTGTTTTAGGCCTACTTTAAATGAATGTGAGTGTTTTCCAATGTAGGAGGATGAGGATCCCATACAACTGGTTCAACTCGCTGCCAATATGTTGTTAACTTGTTCCAAGTCAGGTAGAAGATTCATTTATTTAAATTTCATAATTGTTAGTCATGGATCCTTCCGACGATGAACATGTCTTACTTTTTCGAAAATGATACTGGATCTGACAAGGTTGAGCTGGTATTCGGTTTGGTCTCATCACTATCATTTAAAACTGTTGTCTGATTCTCTTTTCGTGAAACTATTATGTATTTTGCTAACATTTGGAACATTCAGGTAGAAGATTCATTTATTTAAATTTCATAATTGTTGGTCATGGATCCTTCCGACGATGAACATGTCTAACTGTTTCGAAAATGATACTGGATCTGACAAGGTTGAGCTGGTATTCTGTTTGGTCTAATCACTATCGTTAAAAACTGTTGTCTGCTTCTCTTTTCATGGAACTCTTATGTATTTTGCTAACATATGGAACATTCAGGCATTTTCTGCACATATTGTAGTGCAGTAAGTGTTCCAAATGTAGTGGGACTGATGTTGTTGTTATAATTGTCTGCTGAGTATAGTTTGTTATTGTGAAAATCATGTCAGGTTGACTCAAAGTGTTTGATGTGCAGCGAATACATGGTTACTTTCAATAAATGGGTAAA
This sequence comes from Hermodice carunculata, assembly GCA_964020975.1. NCBI lineage: Eukaryota > Metazoa > Annelida > Polychaeta > Eunicida > Amphinomidae > Hermodice > Hermodice carunculata. The sequence goes on along the minus strand of OZ026612.1, from coordinate 134,202,872 downwards.
TTTCTACATTTTTGACTTCTCTCTCTCTCTCTCTCTCTCTCTCTCCTCTCTCTCTCTCTCTCTCTCTCTCTCTCTCTCTCTCTGTCTCTTTGTACAAATAATTGGCATCTAAATCAGCTGACTGACAAGTTGAACTATGTCTGATTGTCAATGAAACCATTTAAAGTGTTACATGGAAGACAGCTGTACTTACAGTTACCTTTAGGAATTTCAATCTGATTTCTCTCTCTCTCTTTCTTTCTTATCATGAAACCTAACTCTTTCTCTGATAAATGCGGTAGAATTTTACAATAATTAGGACAGTTTTACGTTTTGACCTTTTAAACTTTATAGAAGCATGAGTTTGATGTATATTATGCTTAGCTGACTTGCAGATGACTTACAATGGCATACTACATATTTTGAATTCTAAATTATTACCTGAAAAAAAGGCTTATCAGATGACTTGTATGATTCTATGCGTTTTTGAATATTTAAACTTCCTTTAAAATTACTTCTGGAAACCATAGTTGAAATGCGGCTGCTATGTTTACTACAATTTTTGGCAATTGTAATGCAATTTGACTACTATTCTAGCAATTTTGACTGCTGTTTTACGCTTTAAGGCCTCATGTCACTTGTTTCTGGCTGATGTTTGACATTTGAACCAGTGTACTTGCAAATTCTGACACTGTATCGCATTTTCACCACTATATATATTTTCACATTCAAAAACTTTTCTTTTTGACATACTCTTGGTTCATCGCCTTTAAAACAACAGCATATATATGCTATGCTATTTACAATCACTGGGACTGAATATAATGCCCCAGCTTGTTTCCACTTCAGTTAAACATTGGCAGATGGTTTAACTAGGAAAAGCTGTCCAGCTAGAAAGGATACATTTTGGTTCAGGGGTAAGTCAAATTGTTCTTATCTGAACCTGTACTATGAAAATTTGGTAATTAAGGTTTGTTTGACAGGTATTCTTCTTTGATATGAAGCTCTGCATTTACAAGCAAAACTTCACATATTTAGCTAATTCATCAATTGCCACGTTCATATTTATTCATTATTATGTGGGTTGTCTTTGCTGAATATTTAGCTTAGGCAAGGAGCCGCTACTCAGAGAGACATGTACGGGTAAAAGGCTCCGAAACATGTGGAGTAGTTACCCGCTGAAGACCCTTCAATTTATTTGGGCTGATACAGCCTATGTCAAAATTTTACAGAGGAACGTGTGCAATATAGACAATAGTAATTCCATATATATACAGGTTACACAGGGACAGGTTAGCTTATGGAGAGTAAAGAGTTCGAACTGCGGAATAGGATATTGACTACTAGGAAGTGGTTCTGGGCAAAAAGACACAAATACAAATATGTCTAAAACACATCAAATTGTATAATCATGTTGTTTGGATTCTTGTTAATGGTCATTTTAGGTCTTGGGGGCTTTTTCGATGATGGGGAAGAATATCGGGACAACCTTCTGAAGAAAGTTTAACATCGTAGAATCTATTCTATTTATGCATTCACACCTCACTCACTCCAAAACATAAACACGTTTTTTGATGTGGGATGTATCAGGTCAGTGAAGGTTGGCACCTCCACGACAACTTTTCCTTTTTAGTGAACCTATTTACAATATATGCTTACCTCTGCAATTTAATCATTATTTGATTTTCCAATACCATGGGGGTCTTTTGCGCTCTTCCTCCTTAACACAATTATATGTACAGTTATTACTTACTCTTCCCCCGCACTAAAAACCCAGTGGGAAAGGCGTAACGAAGTTACAATGCCTAGATCAGGAGTCCTGGAGGAGATGAGGGCAATGGCCGGTGAGCTCCCTTAAGGGGACGCTCTATACATTATTGTTTCCATGTCCATATGTGATATCTGAGACCCCCACAGTAGTCACGACCTTCGTGTCCATTTAAATCTACTTTATTTAGATCTACTGCTGGGTGAGGGCAGAATGCCAAACTACCACCCTTGAAACCAAGCAAACTCTACAGCCCTAAGGGAGCAGGTGAGGGCTAGCATGCCCCACTACCACCTGCTGTCCGTTGGCACACCTGCATCCATTATGTCTATAGCGTCAGTGTCGCTTCCCGAAACAGGCTACTACAGTGAACCACTCTAAGGGTGAGGGCTACGAGGCTGCCAGCGTCACTAACGCTTACCAATACTGCCCATATTGGTGCTAACAATCTTAGTGATGGCTACCACGGCCCCATGCAACAATAGGCTGAAAGCGTCACTGCCGCTTGCTGATGCTGATTAGGGCTATTCTTCAGGGTGAGGGCAGAGTCGCCGCACTACCACCCTTTAGGTTAACAGCGTCCCTGCCGCTGACTTACACAGATGAGGGTATTATCCCCCTTTGCCATCTGCCTAAACCTAATGTATAAACACTAAGCGTAATGCCGGTCAATGAAAACTATTTACTGGGTGAGGGCATAATGGCCACACTGCCACCTGTTTGATTAACAGCGTCCCTACCGCTGATTAACACAGACGAAGGCATTGTCCCTTTCCATCTGCTGTTACCACTTACCACCCAAAGTTACCCGTTCTATGTACAACTGGGGCGGTTGCCCCTTAACATGTCTACTACACAATCATTAAAAGTACAAGCTAGTTACTGCCACCTAGACTAACTTAAAATTACATGTATACAACACACACACATATATCTATTACAACAGCATCCACTGCCCCTGAAAACAATAGAATGCAAATAATGCAACCCTACAACCCACATCAAAGAATATGGAGGAGTGCCTAAAGGGGTTGGAGGAGGAAATTCAAACTTGAAATTCAAAGCGATCAAAATACTTCCAGCTGGTCTATCACGTCTTCACTGCCCACTTTCCTGTAAAAGAATGAAGGCGCTTGTTGTTACGCTATCAAGCCCCGCAAAACTTAAATGCATTCACGCCTGTGATTGGCAGGCCGCATGTGTACCTGCAAGCTTTGACATGATTGGGTAACTCGTCCACATGGTGAGTCAAAGGCCGGCTGAATGGTTTGGGACAGTCCATTAATTACAAGTGTGGTGCTGCATAAATACATTTGTGCAATGCGCCACAAATTTCTTTTCTAATCTACCAGTAGAAAAGATGCAATTATGTAGGCAGCCAGCAGCAATCAAAAAGCCCTGGTTTTGCCAAACGAGTTTTTATTGAAGTTTTGAACATTAGTCTTTCTCCTGTCTGAGCTCTTGTGGGTAATTTTTTCCCTGTTTGGATTTTGAATAGTAGTTGTAGTCTTTGGGGTTCAAGTACATGAACCATATTTTTTAGAGTAACTGGTGTTAAAGATCTTGCTAGATGTAATCACAATTGTGTGTAACAAGATTAACAAATTTGGAATTTTGCAACTTTAAAAATAGTATTGATGGATTTGTGCATGACAAGTAAATATTTTGTGAATGTAAATACAACAGCAATGTATATAAATGCAGGGGCCTATATTGTGTAAAGTGGAGGGTAATGTCACAGACATAGCTGTTACTTGAGTGTTTTGGGTTTTTTTTTTGTTTTTGTTTTTGTTTTTGTTTTTTGTTTTTTTGTTTTTGTTTTGTTTTTTTGTAAAACCTGAATTTGCATCTGGTTGAAATATTCTGTATACTGTTTTCCCCAGGTTGTCTTCATGCTAGTAAATTGAGTTAAGGGATCAAAGGAAGCTGCATTTTAAAGATGTTTCAATTATTAAATTTCTCTGTTTTATCTATGATTGACTTGTAAAGATAGCACTCTACTGTTGTTTAGATGTCTACAAATAAAATGCATGAATATATGGAATAATACTTCATGACTATGTTCTGTAATGATGAACAGAAACATGCATTTGCTTAGTTTCTTTAGCAAAGAATTGGTTGCCATTGTGCCATTTTATTTGTTTACAGTTTCGACAATTCTGTTGAACTTCCTCCAAACTCACTCAAGTTCTTCCGTATTCAGTTTCAATGTTATTAGAAAGAAAGCAGTGAACTTATTTTATCATTGTGAGCAGTTTAAGATCTAAAGATAATGTATTTATTGAGCAAAATGCAATATTGAACTTTAGTGGGTAGAGAAGGAATGAAGAGTGATTTTAGGTGTATGGGGAGGCTGTATAAAGGGCACTGCTGTAGGCCTGGTCATTTACGACTCTGGCAAATCCACGTTAGCGTCTTTGCTCACTTCCCAAATCCCAGGATTGGTATTACTATCAAAATTTAACTTTGGCGTGGTCACTCGAAATAAAATTTCTATTGATTTATGAACTTTTAAGCAACCGTTTATTCTGGATAAATTTCTGAGCATTACTTCTACAGCAGAACTATCGATAAAGTTGTTCCTTGCTCCTCCAAACTTAAAAATCGTTCCTAGGTGCTTGTGTGGAATGATTTGAAGCATTAATTTGTTTGTGTTGCTTTCAATTTACATCACTGGAATTTCAAAACACAGAATGAAATCCCTCTGGACCGATTCTCGGAATAATCAGTTAATACAGATTGGATCTTGTTCTGTGTTGTTGGAAATAACAAATGGTCACACAGTTACAATGTTATAAATATTTATTTTGTTGAAACTGGAGGTACACTGAGTAATGCTTTGTTTGCCACTCTACCTATACTACCATTATGATTACATGAACGGTGTGCTTGAGTTGATAGCCAGGTGTGGAATGGATGGATTAATGCAAATGGGGAAAGTGAGACTGACCTGTATGTTTAATTTATGCTCCTTGGTTTCTTATATAAAAGACACCTGTGTTTCATGTGTAACCAAGTAAAATTCGGTAATATTGGAAAATTTCCTTGGACACCACTCGCTTATAACATCAGAGGATATTTTGGTTAGATGGGTGGCAGTGGTGGGTATTATAAGTCACTCATTCTGAGAAGGGAAAGAAATGTGCAGTTAGAACCCTTGAGACTGATGAGAGGTCTGGAAAAGGACAGGTGTGTGTAGTTATTGAAAAAGCTATCAGTGACATGGCCAAGGTCTTTAGCTGTATGACTACTTGCCAGATCTTGGTTCTACACACTCCAATACCCGATTTGGTACTGTAAGGACTGGTTCTGGTGTCTCAGACAAACAACGTAGAAGGGTCAAGGGTTTTACCTGCAGTCAGGAAGGGCCCATTAGTAGGGAATGTTGAAGGAATGTAGGTCATAATCAGGACTTTCAGGAACTATGCTGATAAAAAATTTTCCATGCAAAAAATAGGACTGTCTGTTAACGCATTAGGCCCGGAGTCAACATTTGATAAAAGGGCATTCAAGGGTGATATTTCAAATATGACAAATGCTGTTAGAATTGTTTATGGTGTCAGCAAAACCATTCAAACTGTTGGGGAAATCTTTTTGCTAATGATAAGATCGGCCATGGTCAGGAAAATTGTTGCGATGCTCCTACAGCATTTGTGGTCATTAATGGTACAGTAGGAGATAAAAATAGAGATAGTGACAATGGAATTTACCAGGTCAGACAGATAGGAAATAAAGCTTCCAAGCATTTGCTGGACACAGGATCTACAGTTACTCTGATTTCAGAGGGTGTATATTGTAGCATGGATGAAGAAAGTAGGCCTTCACTACAACCAGCTGATTTCTTCATTTGTAATGTTGATGCAAATCGAATGAAAATGAAGGGCTGTAATAATGCTGATATACTATTAGGAGAGAGGGATTATGAACATGATGTAATAGTGGTTGAAATGAAATACCCATTCTGGGTGCAGACGTTTTCTTCAAACATAAGTGCCAACTCAACATGGGAACACTAACATTGAAAAATAGGAGAAGAGGAGGTTCCTTGTTGAATAGGTTGAAAAGATGTAATGTGTTGCAGGATAGAATCGGACCCAATTTTGAAGATTCCTGCTGAATATGAAATGTGCTTTCATGTAAGAATTCCAAAAGCTGGATCTTGAAAGGAAACTAATTTGGCTAAGACTGATTTTTTCTCAATTCTAAGTAAGGATGTATTGATAATTGCCAGTGTAGTTAATACACATGACATCACACCATTTGTCAAGGTGGTGAATTATGGAAATGAGAACATTTTATTGTCTAAAGGTACAACTTTGGGTAAATGCCAATCCTTAGATATAATTAAAAGTTGTAGATTACAGAAACCAGAAAGGGTTAGAGCTATTAGACTAATTGGTGATTTGACTGAAACAGAAAACTGATCCGGAGACCAGTTTCTGAGCATAATTTTTGACGGGTCATCTGATAAATTCCAAAGAAGATTTTTACACCTACATTTGCCTGGTATTTATTTTCAAAGCAATGATATAAAAACATTGGTTATGTATACATTGAAGTAAGAAAAATATAAAATGCCATGAACAGGTAAGTGCCAAATTTTATTTGCAGTCAATATAACACCAGTCCTGCCTTTTACATGGAGGAAGGGATATACATATAGTTACACCTTCATACAAAACGCTACATGGCTATTCAGCATTGTATTTTTTTGGCAAATAATATGCACCATGGAAGACGTATTTCCTTCACCTCTTTTGGGAAATTTGGGGGCTGGTGTTTCTTTTGATGATACTTGGTCTAAAAATAGTATTTCTGTGTAAGAGTAACTTGTTTATCTGGGAAAAATTGGTCCTTTTGTTTGTGCTTAACAAGCACACAACTCAACAAAAGCTATCATTTTCCATCTGGGATGGAGATACAGGTTTCCAATTATGCTGAACAGTTTGAGTAATTACATGCTTTATGTAGACATGATGTTTGTTCCGTTGTCAATTAAGTATCTGATAATTTATCTATATGTGATGAGGAATTTATTTCTTGTTTGGAGAATGGAGTCATTAATGGATGACCATTTGGGTAAATTTTATCTGCCAGTAACATGCGTTCATTTGAAAACCTGTTCACCAGGACTAATATTTGGCATAAGTCGGTATGTCTGAGAATCATTGCAGTGTCCCGTGAAACCTGATTGTACAAGACATATTTGTTTTTGGTTATATATAATTAGTTGTGTATGAATGCAGTGACACCCGTGGTATCCTGAATAAAACACAAAAGTTGCAACCTTTGTATTTTGTATGATGTTCCATCAATAGCACCAATATTTCTGTCTACTGACCTCTCAATTCCAACCATTTGCTCTGGGCTGTTCAATATCAGATGCATAGATTGGATGCAAAATTGACCAGAATAGGTTCACCATGTCACAGACATGTTGGATTTGAATGTCCAAAACAATATGGAAATAATGCTATTTGTAGTGTATGAATTTTGTTACGAGGTGGCTTTACCAGCACGTCTTGTGCCAACCTGGCCCTCAATAACAGAAAGAAAATAGAAACACTACACTTTTACTGCTGTGAACAGAACACAAAGACAAAGCTTTTGGTTCAAATATATTGACTCACATTTTACACAAAAAACACAGCACGGCGGAAGCTGGCAGTTCGTCTATAATGTCCGTACACCTGTTTGATAGGCTTTACACAAAGTGGTTGGCCGGGTCCGGTGTCCTGGCTTGTCCAATCGACCTCCGGGCTGCAACTCAGAATCAAAGGGCAGTATCAGAAAAATAAAATAAAACCTAGAACATTTTCTTGTAATTTTGTAAAAACCCGTTTTAAATTGTCAGATCCAAACTGTGGTTTAGTTTCTTCCAATTTTCTGGTCTTATCCATCACCAAAATAGGCGTATTAATTTACAGGATTTGCTGTGCAATTTCAAGACAAACACTCGACAAATATCACACAAAATGCCACATTGAGCTAACAAAGCTCTGAAAAATATATTAACACTGGTTTCCTCATCAAAACTGGCTATTTCAAAGCCTACATCATTTAATTAGTGAACCGCACAAGATTCACAAATACAATATTGGAGCATACAAGTGCTCAAAAATGGCTTAACCACAAGCCTACATTATTTTAAATGGTGGATTACACAAGATCCACAAAAATACAACATTTATTGGAGCATACACAAGCTCTCAACTAACCAATACTCACGTTGAATGCCTGGCCGCAGCAGGAACACTACCAATATTTCAACGTGCACCCCGTTCGCTATATGCACAGGTCAGACATTTCCGATGTTTGACGGCAAACAGCAGTACACAGCCCTTTTTATTTGGGAGAGAAAGCCTAATCCTGTCCCCACTGTGATCACCTTTCACTCACTGAACCCATCAGTAGATCTTTCTCAACCAATCAAAACCAAGTAAGATCGGCGATCACTTCACACTTCCTGGCATGCTGACACTTGGCATTTTACCTGTGTCAAGTTCAAAATGTGCTTGCACTGCAGCTTAATTCCGCAGCCACAATATACATTTAACACAGCAAATTAACCCTTATGTTTTTAAACTTATCACCACATAACGATATATATATATATATATATATATATATATATATATATATATATATATATATATATATATATATATATATATATATATATATATATATATATATATATATATATATTTATTTATTTATTTATTCATATATATATATATTTATATGTGTGTGTGTGTGTAATTTCTTTTGTAGGCAGCTAATACAGCATATAAGGGGTCCTGAAATATCCAGCACCATACCAGCTGTTTGACCTCCCCTTTGAGAGGATAACGTATCAAATGTACAGGGTTGTGTAACCCTTTCAGCTTCTTTAGCATAAGATCACCCACAGGCAGGACTGTCTGGTTCCATGAGTTGTTCTGCTCCCCCAGTGACAAACATGTTAGATATGTATCTGTGAAGAAAGAAAATGCAAAAAACAAGGGATGAATCCTGTTGACAATGTTGAGAATGATATCGCAGGTGTTCCAGTAATATCCTCCACTGACAAGACAGAGACCACTAAAAAGACTGGCAGACAAAAGGCCAATAGAGAAGAACAATTTCATAAGCTTCGTAAAAGGGGAGTGATTGAAACTTCTGATAGCACATTGTCATACTCGCTGGACTTGGTAACAATGAAAGATGGAAGCGCTTGGTTTTCTGTGGATTTTTGTATGCTTAATGCTGAAAGATTTAAGATGCCTACCCTGTACCTAAGATCTCTGAATGTTGAAATGCTTTAGCAGGTTCTCGATGGTTTTGTGTATTGGATTTTTGCAGTGGTTACTAACAACTAAAATGGATAGGAATGATAAAGAAAAGACAGCATTCATTACTAGACAGGGTTTATATCAGTTCAAACTAATGCCTTTCGCTTTATCAAATGCACCTGCAAATTCTAAGAGGGCAATGGCAAGAATGCTTTATGGACTGCAATGGGCAGAATGTCTTGTCTACATTGATGATATCATTTGCTTTGGAACTTCCTTTAAAGTTTTTTTGGAAAGACTCATACATGTTCCGCAAAAGTTGAGAGCAGCCGGTCAGAAATTTAAACCAGGAAACTGTTCTTTCTTTCTTCTTCTGGGACATATGGTATCTGGGCAAGGAATAAAGACTGACCCGGCTCAGGTAGAAGCTGTTAATAATTGGCCATTGTCCAGTTCCAAGAAACAAGTACATAGTTTTTTTGGCCTCTGTTCTTACTATAGGTGATTTGTGAGAAACTTTACAAAAATTGCAGGACCACTGCACAAGTTGAATGAAAAGGATGCCCATTTTAAATGGAAATCATTTAGGAAACTAAGAGTGTTTTCAACCACCATCCATGTCCTAGACTTTTCTATAGGCTCCTAGTCAGTTGCAAGGAGGTGAGGAAAAAGTAATAGCATATCTGAGTCAGATCCTCAGCAGAGGAGAAAAGGAATTATTGTATGACGAAAAAAAAAAGTTGTTGGCAGTTGTCAAAGCAATTCAACACTAAAGGCACTATGTATATTGTCTTGGTTCACACTGAGAGTTCTTCTGGGTTTTAAAGCTAAAAGATCCAGAAGGTCAAATGGCTAGATGGTTGCAGATCCATGGACAGTACGATCTTCATATGGTACACTCTCCAGGAAAGAAACATGGGAATGCAGATTCTTGAGCAAAATTTCTTGTAAACAGTGTGGTTCAGAAGATGAGCCCCAAATTGCACTATAATGACATAGATGATCAAGTAAAGGGCACAACTGATACCTGCAGGGCTAATAAAGACCATCATTGTGTCAGGACTACAACAAGACAAAGACAACCAGAGATTTTGAAGGGAAATCGAGCCTACTTGAGATGAACATCTTCCCTCTGTCATGATTGAAATACTGGGCCTTGTCACATGATACAACACAGTATTCGCCTAATGAAATGATGTTTGGGCAAAATGTTGCACTACCCTTACAGGCAGTAACTGCCATACCCATGGAGTGCCAGGGGCAAGAGAAAAATAAGGATTCTGAGGAGCAGGTTCTGAAACTTCAGGAGAAATTAGAGAGTGTTCATGCAATGGCTAGAATGCACGTAAAAAAAAGTGCAGAATATCAAAAACAACAGTACGATGATAGGGCTAGTAAGCATGGTCTGGAGGTAGGGCAGGCATTTTGCTTCTTTGAACCAATCAAGAAAACTTGTGTATGCCCTGCTTTGACCTCTCCCAGGAAAGGGCCTTATATTGTAGAACTGAGGATAGATGATCTTAGGACTATGAAAAGTCCAAGGTCAAAATGCAAAGTAGTGCATCCAAATTGTCTTTACCCTTATAAGGGTGTCAGCAAACCAAGATGGTTCAGGAGGACCAAATCAACACCACAGACATAGTACATTTGTAAAGTAATGCTCATAATTTCTGAGACTATTTGGGATCTGTTTCTACTGTCATCTTTTGCTCACTTCCAAAATCCTAGGATTGGTATTACTGTCAAAATTTAACTTTGGCCTGCTCACTCAGAATAAAATTTCTATTAATTTAGGAACATTTAAACAACCTTTTATTCTGGTTAAATTTCTGAGCATTACTTCTACAGTGGAACAAATAAAGTTGTTCCTCATTCCTCTAAACTTAAAAATTATTCCTGGACACTTGAATGGAATGATTTGAAACACTAATTTATTTGCACAACTTGGCCCCTTAATTTTGTATTCCACATTGTCACTTAGGTATTAAATAAACTATTCAATGTGTTGCTTCAGCTTTACATTGCTGGGTTAGTTATCATTGGAATCTCACAACACAGAATGAAATCCTTCTGGAGAATTAGCAGTTAATACAGATTGGATCTTGTTCCCTGCTGCTGAATATGACAAACAGTCACACAGTTAAAATTTTATAAATCTTTATTCTGTTGAAACTGAAAGTACACCAAGTAATGCATTGTTTGCCACTCTACCTATACGACCATTCTGATTGCATGAATGGTGTGCTTGAGTTGATAGCAGGTGTAAATGAATGAATTGATGCAAATGGTTAAATTGAGACTGACCCGTATGTTTGATTTGTGCTCCATGGTTTCCTTTATAACAGAGACCTGTAAAAAATGTAAAATGCCATAGTAATGAAATATTTTCCCTGACATTACTCCTTTATAACATCAGAGGATGGTTTAGTTACATTATCATTGTTGTTGTTGTTGTTGTTGTTATTATTATTATTATTATATTATTAGAGTGGTCTGGAAAAAATCTGAGTCTACATGTGGACAAGTACAATAAAAATAATCATATGTTATAGGCCTTGCTTGTGGCCATTAATTTTGACTACCAGAAGGGAGCCCATTCTTAAATGTTATAATACTATCTTTAAACACATTGCCACAACTTGTTTGTTTGTTTGTTTTCGTGTTAGAAATTCAATGGATTTTTTTGTTAAAAGTATTAAGTATTTTGATCTTTCCACATCATCTTCAAATTCACCAATATATAATGTGGAAAAGGGTATCAGGAAAATTGGTCATCAGACTTTAATGATAATGTCATAAATATATTTATTATTCAGTTCAGTCCCTCTGGGATTAAATCCATGAACCCATATACACTGGGGTCCGCAGGCTCTTGACACCATGTCCATAGCAACAGTATCTCCCACTGTGGCTGCATTATTTGTCTGCACTGTGATTGTATCATCTGTGACTGCATTATCTGTGTCTGTAACATTATTTTCTGCTGAGTTTTTTTATTGTAAATAATGTAGTTGCTCTTATTTTGTATGTGATCCACTCTGTAATTGTATGTGATATTTCCCTGGTCTTGGGGGTTAATAAAATTATTATTATTAATTAGAGTCTGAAAGATCCTCATTTTTTTACCGATACCGATATATCAGTATCAGCAGAGTTTGCAGAGTTCAATACTGAGAAACATTTGGATTCAGTTAATAGGAAAACAAAAAACAAAACAAAACAAAGATGCAAATGCAGCTTGATATGTATATTAAAAACCTTATGACACACACAGAAAACTATGCATGCAGGTGATATCAGCATGGTTCAGTATTGTATATGTATACTTGGTACATGTTGCTTTATTGTGCCGTGTCACCACCTTTGAGAGCAGAAGGTCATGTGATGACCTGGCACACATTGTCACTGCCGTGAAAATAAATTACAGTGTGAGGATGTTGCATACTGAATTCAAATGTCAGAAGGTTATCCAAACCAATCCTGAACCAATCCTGAATCCTGTGAATTGGTAATATCGGATTCGTGGTTTGGATTCGATCAGTCTCTATTATCAATATTAATACATACAGCAAACATTTTTGTCTAAAAAAAATGTTAGAAAAACAAACATGAAGCACATACAGTGGCATTTATCAAGTGCCATTAATTTTTGTTTGATAACATTTTCATTCAGTTCTTACCATTAATTTTCCATACTATCCATATGGGAAGTCATTACTCACCATTACAAATGGATTTTTATCAAATATGGGTCGTGTATTAATATATTTATGGAAAAGATAATTATGCACATTTCTTTTGCTAAATAATTGTTATTCAATATAGGGTATATTTACAATGTAGCATTTTTCCACACTCTCCCTATGGGAAGTCATTGTTCACCATTACAAGCAGATTTTTATCACTATGGACCAAATACTAATTTATGAACAAGTTGATTAAGCATGATATTTCTTTTGCTAAATATTTGATCTTCAATACAGGGTATATTGATGATATTGCCTGTGTTAATGTGTAAACATGTACAAAAATAGCTGAGCAAATTTACCCTGATGACATCCCTTTGGAGTATAATAATTCTTTATAACAACAGAGAAGATGTCTACAGAAAAATATTATAAAGCAGCACTAACTACACTGTGAGGAAGTCCACACATACTAGCAATGAAAAAAGAAAGATATTGAAGGCCCCAGATATCAAAGAAAAAGTTTCTATGTCAATTTTGTGCATAAAATTGTTAAACACAGTCGGTGCAAAATAAATTGGATTTCCTGAATGATTGTTCCAAACTAGACAATGAAAGCAAAAATCTATGGCATTTTTGTAAAGTGATAACGATAAGGTGTCAAAACAAAAAAATTATGAATAACTTTGAAAAAATTTATGCTCTTCTGAACATGTGAAGGTGATAGAGTACAGGAAATTGCTGGACTTTTCTATTATGGATCAAATAATAAATCAACATGTATGGGTACAAGACTCGTGATAAATGACCAATTGTAAAAACCATATTAGTATGATAAGTTTTCTTATTCTCTACATTGCATGTGATTTGTAGTCTATTTATTTTGTTTTTATGTATGTATGTATGTATGTATGTATGTATGTATGTATGTATCTATCTATCTATCTATCTATCTATCTATCTATCTATCTATCTATCTATCTATCTATCTATCTATTTATCTATCTATCTATCTATCTATCTGTTTGCCTGTCTGTCTGTCTGCCTGTCTGTCTGCCTGCCTGTCTGTCTGTCTGTCTGTCTATCTATCTGTCTATCTATCTATCTATCTATCTTTCTGTTTGTCTATATGTCTGTCACTGAAATGTTACCTGCACATTGCATGCATTCTGCACATTTGGCCCTACAGAAGGTAAGAGTGTGTCAATAGGATTTTGGATCTTTGCGATTTTGTATAATCGTGACAACATAGACATGTTTCTTGACTTATAACTTTCTACTGATATCTTCAATGGTTGTTTTCAATCAAAATTTACCACAAATTGATAATTTGAATTTTGAAGGCATTTGTTATCCCTTCTCTAGTGGCAATAAATCTGGATTCATTGGACATAACACATATTTGTCAGTGATTTTTCATTTTGATCTCACCTGTTCAAGTTTACCAATCTAGGTTTTAGTTTTAAATAAACTTAAACAGAGAAGTTATCAAGAATAATTATGTTTGTTGACATAGGTTTACAAATTTTTCTGTACATTTTTTATCATATCATTACACTGCAAATATTTTTGCCTCCACAGATTGATTGAATCATAAATAGAAATATGTAATGGGCAAATAGATATTCCGCTCCTGCCAGTTTGGGCTGTCATGGCAGTATAATATTTATATTCAGTGTCCAGATTGTATTATTTTCCCTTGAAGCTTATGCCTGGTTCCTTTGATGTAGAGTGTCAACAACTCATGTGTTGGGAGTGGTGCCATTTCCCAGCTACCAAAGATATCAGACTCATAATATAAAATATAATGGAATCCTCAAATAATCAGTTACTTATTAATGTAATGTAATGTAATGTAATGTAATGTAATGTAATGTAATGTAGACATAGACATCTCTTTATTTACTCTCCGAGTAAAATACAAAGAACACTATTCAAAGGAAACTTATGTCGCCATTATATGGACATACAAAAAAAATCACATATTAAAACTTAGTGCCCACGTATGGAGCAGGGTGAAAAGAAACAACGCCCTTAATATGTCTTTATATATAATACAAAATAACAATCATCAAAATACCAGAGCTAAAAGTATCTTTAGAACAAGAACTAAAGATATGGGAGCAAGCTTTGGCACATAAAATGCCATACCAGGGTTGCTGAGGCATACAGTTTTGCTCCTGCATATCAAAAGACTTTCTGCCATGAGTAAATTTAATAAAACCAGGGATTTCCAAAAAGGCAGTGTCTCTTTGATTGTAAACTGTTATCTTTCATTTTAAATAGATCCCATGAGATCTAAAGTCTGATTCTATTGATAATTTTGAAGACTTCAATTTCCATGGACTTTAAACAGAGTAGACGTGCTGTACATACATCAGTGTGCTGTAACATATCCTCGTATGAAGCCCAATTACTGTTGAAGACGAATCGTGGGGCCATTTCTTGAATTGTATCAAGTTTGTTTGAACGTGCCTTGTGACTGAAGTGCCAAATGACGGGACAATAAAGAAAGATCGATCTGAGAAAGGATTTAAAGATAGCCAGCTTACTAGGAGTGTCTAAGACCCTACTAAATCTTTTTAGGTTCAATTGACGACAAGCCTGCAGCAAAAAAATTGGCACATGTGTATCAATTTTAAATCATGCTCAATTAGGAAACCCAGCAGAGTTGCTCTGTACGAGTTTTAAATACTGTATTCCCCAAGTCTGATTTCTGGCAAATCATTTGACAACACAGAAATTTTTCTGGGTTAGCACATATGTAGGTGATGTCAAACCACTGTATAGCCTTCATAGATTGTGTTTTTAGCACAAATATTACCTGATTGGGGTTGTCAGCAGCGTGGCTGACAGTTTTGTCATCAGAATTAGTGGAAAGTACATTCAATTTTGCAGCTAATATCATTGATGAAGATGTTAAATAAGAGGGCTCCTAAAAGGTATACCTGAGGCACGCCACAAGTGATCTCCATCCATGCACTGTGCAGATTGACCCTTTCCTTGCTGTGTTAATGGAGATATAGCTCCATGCTGTATCACACAAAACTGGCAACCATATTTGAAGCCCAAAGAAATACCCCATAGCTTACAAGTTTCGAAATCAGTAGGTCGTGGTGCATACTTTCGGCCTAGATAGATCCATTAGTACAGCCCCAGGTACCTTGCTGCTTTCCCAGGAAGCCTCCAGTCCTCAATAAATTCAAGCAAAGTGGTAGCAGCTATAGCATTTCCTGTATGCAGATAGTGACGGTGAAAAAAATGTGCCCAAAGAACAATCCCAGCTGATTGGCCGTGACTGACTCCATTTTTTTTACGAGCAAGCAAATGTACTAACTGGGTGGTAGTTATGTTTGTGAAGGAGATATTTCCTTTTACATATCGGAGCCACAGAAGTATACTTGAGTTCGTCTGAGCAATGTAAGCTAACAACCTTTAGGATCATTGAATATATTTTCAGCTCTTTTGATCACAAATATAAAATGCTCTTCAATGTATACAGTAATATTTGTACATACATACATGCTTTCATACATACATACCTACATACATACAAAAATGTCATTCAAGGTTTTGTTCCCATGGCAACCATTGGAATAGCGACTATGTTACTGGCTCGCTGAGTGTCTTAAGGAATATTTCGTGTCAGTTTCTTCAATCCGCTGAAATTAGATAGTTCAAAATATGTTACTGTGTAAATTATTACAACAGTGGTAAAAACAAACAATTCATCCCATTATAAATATACCAGGTGGTAAACACACATAGAGGTTTCTTTTGTTTGTGACATATCAATAATAGAATTGTATATGATTGGTCAGTACATTTTCTTAGAATAGATCCATTGAATGAATATCTCAATGCATGTAGCTAGATACACAAATATAGTGCATGTTTTTCGGCTTGTAGAGCTCACAAGGGAAGTCAATCCACCTAGAATAGAAATGGAATCTAAGGGCATGTAGCGTAAGTAATCTTTAAAATGTATACTTCGTATTCTATACATTATTCGTAATTTATATAGGAGACACACATTAACCTTCTATTTTACTGGTCGGGCATTTACGTGCAAGTGCCTATGTACGTGTGTGTGTGTGTGTGTGTGTGTGTGTGTGTGTGTGTGTGTGTGTGTGTGTGTGCGCGCATAGTTTTATATGCTATTTTACAACCAGTTCATGGTCTTATTTTTCTTTACATATCATGTAGGTGGTCTTGTTAAATATCAAGCTGAGACATGACCCACTGTCATACATACAAGACTGTATATTCCAGGCTCCGAAATGTGTTCTGAGGGTTTCTGAGACAGTCAGCTGCTGAACACCCTTTATTACCACTCAGGCTTATATAGCCTGGAAAATTATGTTGAACGTGTTTGCGGGGAGAGAGAGAGAGAGAGAGAGAGAGAGAGAGAGAGAGAGAGAGAGAGAGAGAGAGAGAGAGAGAGAGAGAGAGAGAGAGAGAGAGAGAGAGAGAGAGAGAGAGAGAGAGAGAGAGAGAGAGAGAGAGAGAGAGAGAGAGAGAGAGAGAGAGAGAGAGAGACCTTCCACTTCACTTCAATTAAAAAACCCTGGGGTAATTGGCACTGCCGTGTTTTGCATGTGCTAATTGAATTTTACAAAGCCTTCAAAACTACAATACACAGAGATTCAATTCCAGCATGCACATAATTTTATGCTTTGTAGACACACTGAATGAGTTACAGATGTGCATCTGAGTCTTAGTCTGAGTCTAAGTCTGACCAAAAGCATGAGCAAGAGCCTGAACAAAATGATGAATTTAAATACAAACAATTTCTTGACCGACAAGACTTGGTTCTAGAACTCCAGTGAGTTACTTTCGCACAGGCAACCCCAAGAAATAAAATAGAATGTAAGAAATAACACGTGATACTTCAGCTGCATTACTACCATTCATAGATGACGTTCGTTACTTTAAGTGCCACACTGCAAGGTGGTTCTAAATCAGCACTACACTAGGTTTAATGAGTAATTCAGTATTTTGCAGTCAGACCAACGACAGCGTAATTTGGGGGACTACGTATATAACAGAAATGTTGAATGTGGACTCGTAGTTACTAATAATATATTTTAGCTGAGTTGACTTGTCGGTCAGCTGAGCTTAGCTTATGCTCCTAAGTCCATCCGTCTGTCCATCAACAATTCAACATTTTCGACTTATCCAAAACCGTCAGCCAGGTCAACTTCAAACTTGGTGCGATTCTGCCTTGGGTGGGTCCCTACCACATTTGTTGAAATAATCATGCTCAAGTGATGTTTGGATCGTTTATGATTGTTTCGTTTACTTTTGACGAAATCTTCTCCAAAACCTCTTTGACAATTGCTTTGAACTTGCATGGGAACTTTCTCCGATTCCTTACCCAAAAACGTCTCTCAAGTTGCCCTGAGACTTGGTAGAAATGTAGCTTGTGGGAAGGGTAAACAATTTTGTTCAGTATGTGGTGATACTCTGGATCCCGAAATTTTTAATTGATTTTTCAATTTGCAGTACCGGTTGGTTAATGCATGCATTCGTATTGATTGCTTTGAAAGTCAATGGGGATTTCAATGGAAACTCACATTTTCGACTTCTTCCCCAAAACCGCCATCTAGATACACTTCAAACCCGGTGGGGGGATATACCTTGAGTGGGTTTCTACCAACTTGGTTCAAATAGTCACACTCCAGTGATTTTATTTGCGGAATTCCATAGGGACACTGCTGGGGATGCCATGCATGGCCTTAATTTGTTCAAGGGGTGGTGCTACTAATTTTTCTATTTTTGTGCGAATTTTTTTTTGGGGGGGGGGGGCGGGGGTTGCCCATTTTTCATCTTTACCTCCAAAAGCGCCGGCACTGATTGTTCTGAATCTGGGTGGAACTGTAGCATATGATAGCCTTAACTACAGGTTTTTACTATATGGTGATACTCGGGATCACTGATTTTTTAATGAATTTTTTAAATTCTGGTGCCTGTCGGAGACTGCATGCGTTCCAGTCGATTACCAGGTGTCAATGGGGATTTCAATGGTAAGTCAAAATTTTTACTTCTTCTGCAAAACTGTCAGCCACATTCATTTCAAATTTGGTGGGATGTACCTTAGGAGGGTCTGTAGAAAATTGGTTTAAATGGTCACGCTCACTAAATTTTGAGATTTTTAATGATTTCTTGTTCATTTTTGGCAACATCTTAAAAAAATCTTCTCCGCAACCGCTCAGGCCATTTCTTTGCCATCGCATGGGGGGGGGGGGGGGTCACTCCTGGGGACCTCTAGACCTTAAATGCTAAGCAGCAAGAACTGCGATTATTTTTGGCTTCTCAAAGAACTTTTATGTGTTTTCACCTTTCTCGACTTTTCTCCAAAACAGTAGGTTGAATGCTCTTCAGACTTATTGGGAATGAACATACACTTCTCCGAACCCGCTCAGGCAATTGCTTTGCTATCGCATGGCGGGGGGGGGGGGCACTCCTGGGGACCTCTGGTCCTTAAATGCTAAGCAGGAACAGCTGCTATTATTTTTCGCTTTTTAAAGAATTTTTATGCGTTTTCACCTTTCTTGACTTTTCTGCAAAGCAGTAGCTTGATCCTCTTCAAACTTACTGGGAATGTACATGGACTTGATCTCCACAAAATTTATTCACTACACGGTGGTGCTCTCATTGTTTGGTTTTCATCAAAATTGTTAAAAAAAAAAAACAAACAAACAAAAAAAAAAAAAAAAAAAAAAAAACCCGGAGGTGAGGGGATATGTACATTTTATCAACAGTGACGATGGATGATATTATTCTGAAGATCACACGGCCACTTCGGTCTTCGAATGTAAAGACAGCTGAGCACAGAGCTGTCACAGTCCTCTTGTTCAACATGTAGTATGAAGCTTTTGTAGAAATGAGTATCTATTTTATTCATAACTATATCAGGCAAGTATTTATCATTGGTCTGATCAGGTAATTTGTGTCGGTTACATAATCGACTGATTTTAATGTTGGTGTGGACAATTGGAATAATTGGATTTAAAATTGATATCATAAGCAGTTTCAGAGAATCTGTGGGCAGCTTGTGATTTGCTCCTAGGTCACTGAGTTTGTTCAATTCGAATGTTTGTGGAGAGAAAGTTATTGAAGTGATTAGGTAAAGAGTTGTTTTTTGTACCTATAATAAATTTTAAGATATTATAAAGAAGTTGAATCCAAGTTGTTTGGAAACAGTGTAAGTATGTGCATTGTTTTTGCCATAACTTATTATTCATATTGTCTTTTTTTTCAGTTTGATAATCCTACTGCATGCGCGAAAGCCTAATGCAGTGATCTCATTATTCAGATGAAATAAAAATAAAAGCCATAGTATATTAATTGTAACCTATTTTGGAAGCAAGTTTCTTGATTTGTCGAGTATGTCACAGGTACGAGATAATTTGCGCGAAGTGTGATTTATTTGGTTATTCCATGTAAGATTGTGATCAACTATAACGCCCAAAAACTGTAAAACTGCTAATATAACTCCATTGGTTGGCTGTTTATCTTGATGTCGGTATATGGGTAAGGAGTATTATTTTTGTTTGTTTGAAAGATAGTTGATTTAGTTTCATTAACATTTAACTCATTCCATACTATGGTGACAGGCATTGGTCAGTGGTTCTTGCACTGCCTGGCAAGTCATGCTGAAGCTGCCGCAAGGGCAGCTGCAGCATGACTTGCCAGGCAGTGCCAGAACCACTGACTTAAGACTAAAGGCATGTTGGTACTTGAACGAAAGCTCTTTTTATGAAGAATTTAGATATGCAATTGTCATCTTAAATCTAGGTAAATATCCGAAAAAATCATGGACTTGTATGGAATGAGTTAAAGACACAATGTTAACAGCAAGCCAGTCGCTCACTCTTTTTCAGTTTCTTGTTTAATTGCTAGATCGTGAAGAATTAGGTGTTTCAAAATTAAAGTTTCAAATTGTAGATTTGTGTCATCTGCATACATGATGGAGGTAAACTTATCAGCAATGGACAAGTCATTTAAAAAAAAAAAAAGTATAGACACATTTGTTTTACATGGATTGTGAAAGAAGTCAAGCATTGACTTATCGAGTCACTCTCCATGGCACAGATGTTGGCGTATACTTCCTACCTTGCCTAGTGGAGGAAACCGAAGAACTCGGAGAAAACCACCGTGCACGGTTAAAGTGGTAGGAACTTTTTCCACATGCTGCCCAGGACGAGAATCGAACTCGGGTCGCAGAGGTGAAAGGCGAGCGTCTTACCGCTCTGCCAACCGTGCACCCACATTTATATGGACAAAGAACAAAACAGGCCCCAAAATGAATCCATGGAGATCTCCAGTTGTTATTTCCAACAAGTCTGAACTTGTACCATCATAATAATTGTGCTCTACTGGTCAGGTAGCTTTGAACCATCTAAGCGTCACATCCTTAATTCTATAGTGTTTTAATTTTTAATAAGTATTTTATGGTCTATCATATGAATGCTTTGGACAGTTCTAAAAATGGCAAAGAATATCTATTTCTCATCAATGTCAGTATGTATGCGTTCTATAAGCTCTAATATAGCAGTTTCTGTGTGGTGGTCCTTTCTAAATCCATATTGATGATCATAAAACAATTCATATCCAAATATTGGAAAAGCTGTATGTGTACTACCCTTTCAAATACTTTGGAGATTGTAGGTAGCCTGTCGTTATTAAAATCGTGTATGTCAATTTTTATTTTTTTAAATCGGGATCACCTTTGCTATTTCCATTTTATTTAAAAAGAACAAGTTGTTAATGACTGATTTATGATGCAAGTTAAGGGGCGAATAAGGGTATTAGTTTTCCTTTTGAAAAGAAATAGAGGTATATTATCTGCGCTAACACTGCTTGTAGGCTCTAAGTTAGCTGTAATTTTTTGAGGAAGAGTGTCATTGACAGATGTAAATTTAAAGGTGGAGTTACCATTTTTTTTTTATAGATACATGTGTGTGAGAAAGGACCTTTTCCTTTGTTGTTTGTTTTCTTTGCCAGTTCTGGGCCAATGTTGACAAAAAATGTCATTAAAACGTGATGTGATGCCGTGTGTGTTGGAATTTGTTCCTTGTCATAAAGAATATTTGGTAAATATTTTTGTAACTTAAATTTGTTTTCTACATCTTTAATATTTATCCAAGTGTTTTGCATTTTTGTGTCTGTCAAATTCGGCTTGGTAGTAATTTATTTCTGATTGACTGTCGAAATTAACTGCAAGTATCGTGGCTATACATTTATGCTCAGAAATTTTGTGCTCTATGATTCCAGTTTGTACCTGGGGTACAGGCGTCTATGTTTTTACCAAGAAGGGTAGTACCCTCCTTGTTTTTTTTTTACTAAAAACATTAACAATGAGGGTTGCCTTCCGTTTTGAAGTATGGTGGGGAGGGTTATGTTTGGAAGTAGGTTATGCCCGGTCCCGGTGCCCGGTGACATAATCACATAATCTCTGATACTTTGTGTTACTATTTATCTTCACCAGATTAATGTTAAAGCCACCAGTCGATACGAGGTTTTTGGCTCCATGAGTGTTATTGTCAAATATAGGACAGAATTCTGCCAAAAGAGTAAAGTGAGGCATGATTTTGGTTTTGATTTGTTGGGCCGGGGGGGGGGGGGGTATATGTTATTAGATTAGACAAGCATGGTCATAAATTCAGCAGAACGTCTCGTTAATCCGAAATAAATTGGTCTTTTTTGGACTTGATGTACTTCGTACAACTTTGGCACCAAAAAGTGTATTGAATACTTTATACTTCGCGAAACACCGGCTGTCCGTGATTTGCGTGCACCTCACATCTTAATCTCCGCACTGTTTCATGTATGTGATTGTACCTGTTGTCCATGCAGGGTAGGCCTGCCAGAAACATCAAGCCGAGAAAAAGCGTATATGTGAATGGCTGCCAAAATATTATGCTGAAAAGTTCACAAGAATTAAACGCCATTTGCACCTACTATGCAACCTATGGGATTTCATGATGATACAGTAAAAATACCGAGCACTCTTTCGATTATGTGCATATTAGCTGAAAACTGTTAGATTTTAATATAAGTGCACATGTCAGACGCAAAGACAGAAATGTTAAATATCATTTCTTTAAAAAACACAATGCTAAATTAACAATTGCTGATACGTCGAAAATTGTACTGCAAGCGATAATAATTATACCCTATTATGGCCCTATCGACAACAGAACATATCAATAATAGGCACATCGGCCATCCAAATTTTCAATTTTAATTTTTGTTTACTGTTTTCATCTATTCATCATGATTCATGTTTTCGTGGACACTGGTCAGTCCGGTAGTGTATGCACTTACATCACTCACAGAAGCATAGCGAATCTAGGATCAACTCAAAATTTAAACAGACTTTTAACCATTGTTTCAAATCCTTTGAAAAATTAAAAAGAAAGAAAAACAAAAAAAAAGACTTTTCGTTATATTTGCCCTGATACTTAACAGCATACCGGTACTGTCACTGGTCAGCGAACAAGCACATGGCACTGTTTACGCGGGCAAGGCGACCTGGCGATCACATGTGGCCTTGACCTTCATTCTCGGCACATGTGAGGCCAGCATCTTACGTAACTTCTACGTTTAATCATCCCAGGGAAAAGGGAACCATGGTACTGGCGGATCCCTTCGTTGCCATCCGCAGAGGACACCACGAATGTGATCATCAATTCAGGTATAGAAGGATGCACGCAGTTTACCACATCAGATAAGATCCTTTGCTACCATTTAACAGAAACTCCGCTGGGAGACGACCGTGACATGGTCTGATAAACACCACATAAATACGTCCAAGTTAGGCAAGTAGTCATTGGTTCTGAGAGAACCACTGACCACAATGACCGAACTTAGCTCACCTGATATAGCATTTTTGGTCTCCGTCAAAGAATATTACGGGGAAGAGGTGTGTCACCTGGTATATTATTAAACGAACATTTTAAATTTGTCCATCCAACACTAAAGCTGTACAGGATTCGGACTGTCCTAGTCAATCGAGTTATTGTATAAGGCATGCAACTCTGTGCTGACACTGGTAGTGGTACGTGTGGTATCGGAGTGGGAAAGGGAGGCCCTTCATGACCAAACTGGAACAGTCGCAGGCGGTTCACAGCATTGCTGTGTTGATAAGCTACACAGGCAGATACAGCGTGAGTGGCACCATGACATGAGTGTGACTGCCTTATTTTTAGTGCAGACGCTTCATTTTCCAGTGAAAATTGATCTTAAATTTGAGGCAAAGCCAGAGGATTCCCCCCCCCCCCCCCCCTCGGCCTTGACCACCAGCTGTGAAAAGGCAGGATATGGCATATGCCCCAGGGACAATGGCAAATTAGGTGTTACTGTTTTGATTACATATGATTTACAAGTTTCATGGCACTGTTGACAGTACTTAACCCTTTCCCCTTGAATTAAGGCTGAGTCAACAGCTTTCCTTGGCATGGAAAGTGCCCAACTCATGCCAAGGAAAGCTGTTGACCCTGTGCACGTGATCTTGATACTGTCATTTACGATTCTCAGTCAAAATGTTTTTCATTATTGTTGAAGTTATTTGAACACATTTAAGCAGACGACATTTAACCACCAGCTAGTTTTGCTTGGCAAAAGGGGTAAGGGTTAAGTGTATACCTGTCACACACCTAATTCGTGAACAGCTGCATTGCCATCAGCCAGGTGTACAGACAAACTCCATCGTGACTTTCATGCTCATAGACATGGTGCTTGTTTATTCGGGTGATGTCAGCAGGATTTACATGTACAAGATCAGTTTACATAACATGTTGAGTAGTTACCCGCTGAAGACCCTTTAATTTATTTGGACTGATACAGCCTGTGTCAAAATTTTACAGAGGAACGTGTGCAATATAGACAATAGTAATTCCATATATATACAGGTTAGATGGACAGGTTAGCTTATGGAGAGTAAAGAGTTCGAACTGCGGAATAGGATATTGACTACTAGGAAGTGGTTCTGGGCAAAAAGACACAAATACAATAGAAATGTGCCTTGCGCTATATGCACATACCAGAACTCGAGGCAGAAACCATGTATTTAAAACATGCTTAATATGATACATTTCTCTCTTTCTTGACCAAAAATAACCCTTTTTTTAATATTTGTATTTGTTTTATTGTAACTAAAGTACACTAATTTATATAGATACAAGTGCCTCCGGCTGTGCCCAGGTAGCAAGTTAAACTAACATCGAAGAAGGTAATGAATAAAAGGAAAAAGAACATCTATTTTAAACATGTTTCAACAAATGTCCAAGTTACCCAAGACCTAACAAAAATATATGTGTGGTTCCGGTAACCTGACAAACCGTACTGAAAAGGCCCAACCCTAAAATTAATGGAACAAAAAAAAAAGTACTTTCAAGCCACCCTTCCCCAATGAAAAATTGATTGACCCTGGCTAAAAAGTTTTACTGAGAAAGTTGCCATTGTGTGCTGTCATTTTGCAATAAAATCAACTGAAGCAGCACTTTTTATTTCAATTTGTCGGGAGGGTTAACCTGGGCAAGGGAAACAGCATAGCTGCATAGGGCCACAGTTGTTTGGTGAAACAGCATATCCCTGGTTGTTTGATGATCGTTGTAATATTTTGCAAGGTTCCAGGTGTCTGTTCTCTGAGTTACTGGGGCAAACAGTTGTTGAATTACTTTTAAAACATGACTTACTATCTTAACTAATCTGCTCACTCGGTTGTGTCTGAAGCAGTTACCATCATTAGTTACAAATCCAAATGCGACACAATACCTTGAGCTGGTACGTAGTGAGCGCCATTTTGAACATTGCCCAATGCATTGATTGCACGACATTCGCACAAAAATACATTTTATTTAGACATCAAAGTGAATCGTGGTTACAGCATTTATCATATCAATGATGTTCTGAAACATTTGCAAAATGGTTTCATATATCATAGTTTTTGATTTCATAAATTGTACACCACCATCTCTATTATATATACTTTGTACCTCATGAATAGTATCAGAAATGAAAAATGCTTTATAACACCTGGTATTACAAACATTGACAGGTTTTCTTTTGAGAGAAATGGTGGTACAGGTCAAGCAAAGGGTATTACTTGTACATCATGGTTTGATATTACTGCAAAAACGTGATTGCAGATCAGAACCATTGCACACTAAATAAACAAACTAGAAATGATAGATTTGCAAGCAAATATTTCTGGGTACATCAAAAGTATCTTATAAAGTAAATGAGCTCAGCAGATTTCTCATTTTGGTAACAGTTCGGGGATATTCTGGCATGTATTGTGTTCAATGTGGATTTGCCGAATTTGCTTAAATGAAAGTGCAACAACAGTGGCTCCTGGTTCATTAGATGCAGCAATATCATAAATGGCATCTCAAATACTTTTTAAACTATTCAAAATTAAAATTTTGTGTATTCACTTAATTTGCATAAATTTAAAATGAAATGCAACTTTGGTTCTTGGCTCATTGGACGTAGCTATGTCATAAACCCATAAATTGAAATTGGAATGGCATTTCTGTCTATAAGGTATTCAAAATTTAAATTTTGTATATTTTCATAAATTGGAATGCTACAACTCTGGTTCATGGTTCAGTGGATGTGGTTATATCATAAACCCGTAGATTGAAATTGGCCTGGCATCTGTATGTGCAATACTTTTCCCAAGATATACAAAATTTAAATTTTGTGTATTTGACTAATTTGCATAGATCAAAATGCTACACCTTTGGTTCATGGTTCATTGGATGTGGTTATCTCACAAACCTACAAATTGAATTTTGAACCACACCTGTTTCTATAATACTCTTAAAGTTATTCAAGATTTAAATTTTCAATGCCCTAGCTAGTTAGTGAAATTATACAACTTTTGTTTACTGTCCATCAAATGGACAGACATCACAAAGCAAAATGTGTAAGTTGGAATTTTGTGTCTTTCTGCTTTAGTTTAGAAGCTGGGAGCTTTTGAAATTTTAATTGCCCCTAATTTTCATAAATTTGAACATCTGATATTTCAAGATAGGGGGCACAAGTTCATTACAGATCCAATGTTGCCCCAAATTTTTACAGATGTTGTTCCTGTGGTGTGACAGAAAAACTCAGGACAGCAGAAAAAGAAAGAAAGAAGGGAGTCTAAAGGAAGGACGGAAGAAAGAAGGAATGAAAGAAAGGAAGAACTGCACGGAAAACAATATCTGAGACTCACTCAGACATGATTACCAAAAAAATAGATCAATAAATAAAACCTTATTTTGTCATTTTTGTTATCCAGTGTGAAATGAAAACAAAAAAAACCCTAAAACCCAAAACTTCCATTCTGAGACAGATAACATTGGCAAGAGAGATTATATAACCTAAGATATAAAGTTTATTTCAGTCTATACAGATGTGCCTTAGTGCTGTTTAGGGGCAAAAGCATTAAAACATGGCAGTGGTGTACCTGAATATATGGAAACAGGGTCTCTTTAATTCCTTTTTCGGAAACAATTCGAGCCATTTAGGAATGAAATTACTGATCAATTTGGGAATTCTGCATAATTTAACCAATATCAATTGGGACTAGAACCTGGCCGTATTCGGCCCTAAAGTAGTCATGGAAAAGCTCAGGTGTGAGGATGATGTTGTGGTGATGTGTGTAAGTAGTATGAAAAAAATATTAGTACTGTCCAGGGGAAGAAAAATCCCATCAGATATTTAAAAGGTAAGAATAAATTCCTTTCCCACTGTATACAAAGCAAAATTAATTTACCATATATCATACTGAAGCTAGATAAACTAACAGGTGCTTTGTCAGTTACCCAACAGTTCCTGACGAGTCGCGGTAAGCGACGAAACCGGTCGAACATCGTCTGATCTCAGCTTTTGTGACCCTTGCTCGGTCCTTGCTCATGGATAAACTAAATGTTTGTAGTTGGGTTACACAGGGATATATCTTTGCAGCATGCCCCTGGGCTAAGCATTCACCCTAAATGTTTGATAGATGTTCATGAAATTAGTGGGATTGTGGAGGAGGTTAAAATCTCAGTTACATGTGATACTAGTACTTTTAAAACATGATTTACTCTCTTAACTTTAATGTGCCTGCTTGGTTGTGTCCATAGCAGCTATCATCGTTAGTTACAAATCCAAATGCGTCATGATAGACTTTGAACCAACCACCACATGGTGAACGCCATTTTGAACATTGCACAATGCCGCAAAAAATACATTTGATTTGGATATCAAAATGAATCGCGGCCGCAGCATATATCATATCATTATTGATGCTCTGAAACATTTGCAAAATATTTACTTTTGGTTACAAAAAATGATACACTTGCATCTATTTGTAGTTAAATGCTGAAGTAAATGCCTGTATCTCATGCTCCGTCCACATTAAAACATGTCAAATCTAATCATGGAAAAAGAATTATGTGTATCTAAACTACACAAGATTGTCTTTAACCACAATGATTCAGTGACTAATCACTTCTCCAGTATTTTGAAGTCTTGTCCTCACCAAAAATAGGGAAACATTATCAATAACATGTACACCTGCACTGTATATTGTTTTAAAATCTTAATGAAAATGACGCACAGGCACATGTGCATTCTAAGTTCAGTCGTAAAGCTTTGTTTAAAAAGTCAGCTGAAGAAATAGAAATGTTCAGTTATTATCATATGATCAGTTTTTGTCAGAGACGAGAATCCTAGTCTCACGTTTTGCACATCTCTGCTGAAAAAAGTCAGTGATTCATGTTTGTCTGGCACCAACTTTTTTTCTTATCACATTTGTTCATTTGGTTTTCTAAATCCAGGCATTTTTCATAGACTGTGCCCAGTTGGGGTTTATGCTTTAGATAAAGTATCACATTTTTTAAACTCTTCATGGTACAGTCAATGTTAGGTACAGGGACAGAGTCCCTCTCCTCCTCCTCAGCATCACACTCAGTGTCTGATGCCTGATCATCTGTGTTTCCTTCACAACAGTGTGGCTACCCTTGGGTAATAAACCTCCTTGTGTGAATTACACGAGATAATACACCACATGGTTGGTGGTTTGATAAGTTTTGGAGATAATAATCCTGTTTTACCCAATAAGCGCCCAATACACACAAGATAAATTCACTTTCTTTTTTTTTCGGTTGGTCAGGGTGTTCATTAATCTCAGGTAAATTTTTTGTGGGACCAAAAAAGCATTCACTGTTCACAGATCTGGGGTGTTCACTAATGCCAGGTTGACACAGTGTACAATTTGAACACTCCATATTAAATACAATAGGAAAACAAGGGACTGAAAAAAAGTGTTCACTTATTGGAGATGTTCAGTAATCAAATGTGTTCGCTCGGACAGGTTTTACTGTTGTTTTAACATCCTAGAATCAATTCTTGTAAGGTTACCTTAACATTTTCTAAGCCCAATAAAACAAAAGTATTTCTCACTTTTTCTCATAATGCATAAACTCTCTTACACATCAGAAAATGTTTGTAATCATCTCCTTGTTTGCAACAAGAACACAAAGCACTGTATGTTAGTTTCCATTTAAATAAGAGTGAATTACAAGTAATCAACTTATGAATCAGTTTAACTCATTCCATACTGTGGTCACAGGCCTTGGTGAGTGCTTCTGGCACTGCCTGACAAGTCATGCTGCAGCTGCCGGAAGGGCAGCTGCAACATGACTTGCCAGGCAGTGCCAGAACCACTGACATAAGACTAAACATGTTGGTTCTTGAAAGGAAGCTCTTTTCATGAAGAATTTAAATATGCAATTGTCATCTAAAATCTTGATAAATATACGGAAAAATCAGGGACTGGTATGGAATGAGTTAAACCTAAACTGTTATAGTTAATTTTCAATATAAATACAGTTAGACAGGGCCTAAACCTTTGGCCAAATAATTCCATCAATATTGAATTAATTTTTCCAGAAATTCTGTATGATTAGTTTCTAAAATTTTGGATCTATGCCCCATTTGTAAATCATTTTAACATCAAAATTAGTATCAAAAGTTCTGTTATACATATGGATGTTAGTATTAATTTTAATCTCAGAGCTCAGTACAGGTTCTCCTGTAAACAACACTTTACAGCTTTTGGGCAAAGCATTAAGCATTATGCTACTTTCAACTATCCAGTTTCTTTTGTCCTTTAATTTGCCATATGCAATATCATTTCTCAAAACATTTTCATGATCCAGTAGATCTGCAACATAAATTATATTAGACTCAACTTTATGGTGCTAAAAATTGTATTACTATTGAACTGTTTATACCAGTGTCGGTATGCTGGAATAGTGTATGAAGCTTTTAAATTTCAAAGGAGATGTCTGTCCCTAAACTTTTGTTTGTTAACGTGATACCATCCACAGTTTTCAAGTAGCCCAACATAACTTTCAGGACTTAAAGGGTGTATGAAAATCTAGGCCGAGTTTGAAATTGGGGTCGCCACCTACATTATTATGTAATATAGGGGTCAAAGTGTGGAACACTCTAGCATCTTTAATTTGTGGTGGATCTTCACCAAATTTGGTGGGATTGTGGGGGAGGTCAAAGTCTAAGTCGCTAAGGATACTAGTGGCGCCACCTATAATTTGACAGAAATTATGAGCCAAAATGTGTTTTAAGATATAAAATTCCATATTTGGAAAATTAATTGGATAAGACTTGCAAAATTTATGTGATGCATAGACCATGGCCAAAGGTAGAATGTTATGTAATATCTGACCTTGACATATTTTTGTGAGGTCACCATGCCTCTAAAGTTGAAAAGGTGATTTTGTAATGGGTGGGTGTAGCTTGGACATCAATGGCAAAGAGAATTGAGCTTCCAGATCAAAATTGCACTTGATTACATAATACATAAAAATATACTTGGTGACCTGCTTTTTGGCACACTGTGACCCAGTAATTATGGAGTTTGGCCCTCGTCCAATTAATTGTTTTTCTTCAATAACTTGAAAAGTTATTACCTGATTTGAACAAACAGACTATATATGGAGAGCTGGATGTTGAGCGCATATTTTGAATGGTAACAATTTTTTAATTGAGTTGAAGGTCAAGGTCAAATGGCCAGTTTGAATATTGGGGCCATCTCGTGAATGCTCTGCACCCCACAATTCTTTAGATAGGCTCATGTAACATTTAGGAGTTATAAAGTGTATAAAAATCTTTGTCAACATTGATGTTGGTGGTACCACCTATAGTATTATGTAATAAACAGGTCAAAATGTGAAAATCTTGTGAGCGCAATACTGTTCACAGTTTTCAAGTTAGCCCAATATAACTTTCAGAACTTATAGGGGATATAAAAATCTAGGTTCTTTTCAATATTGGTGATGCCACCTACAATATTATGCAATATAGGGGTCAAAATATGAAAATCTTGTGAACACTCTAGCAGCTTTAATTTTTGGCATATCTTCACCACATTTGGTGGGATTGTGGGGGAGGTCAAAGTCTAAGTTGGTAATGATACTAGTGGCGCCACCTATAATTTGATGATGGACATTATGAGCCAAAATGTGTTTTAAGATATAGAATTCCATATCTCGCATGGCAATTGGATTAGACTTGCCAAATTTATATGTTATATAGACAATGTCCAAGGCTAGAATCGTATATAATATCAGTGACCTTGACTATTTTTGTGAGGTCACCATGCCTGTAAAATTGAAAGAGGTGATTTCGTAATGGTAAGGTGGAGCTTGAACATCAATGGCAATGTCAGTACAGCACCACGCCTGTGGGCTTCTTGTATTACATAATGTGGGTGACTTTGATCTTCTGTCCCAAGGTCACTGAGGACATAAAGTTTAGGACTCGCTCATTGTTGTCTTAGCACATGCAACAATATCCATCACAGGAATTGCACAAATAAACTATGATTACATGTGGAGCGAAGTGCCATCTGGTGGACAAGCATGACAATAAAATCACATAAGCTTTACATGTTCAGAAACAACTTGAGGGCTGGCAACTTTGAAATGAACAGGTGCAATATAGCCATTGTGCCAGCAGAGCATTTGGCTTGTGGGCCTCTTGTTTGAAGGTTGTATGTGTGAAATACTTTCTTGGGTTAACTGGATGTATACAATTTCGAAGAAAATGTTTTTTTTTTTTTTTTTTATTTAAGATCTCTTTTGGATCTGTAAGTTTTTTTCCAGATTCTTTTTTCAAAATCCTGGTATGCTTTTTACACTGCCTTTTTTTTCTAAGCTGAGAAAGTATTTGGCAGATTTCTCTCCCTTTTCTACCCACTCAGATCTGGCTCTTATATAAATGCGCCTTTTGCTTTATAACATGGGCTGACAAATTTACGCCAAAATCACCAAACAGAAAAGCTGTTGTTCTGGCAAGCCTTGCTTCACAACTGACACCAACCAAATGCATGACAGTGGAAAATGCAGTGAGCTCATCAGCAAAACAAAGACTCACTGAAACAGACCCAGATCACAGAAGAAAGAATGCAGTCCAGGATGATGTGATTAAACTTGTCCAAGATTTCTACCAAAGAGATGATATGAGCCGCATGTGCCCAGGAAAGAAAGATTACATATCAGTCAAAACAGATTCTGACCGCGAAAAGAGACAGAAGAGACTGCTAGTAATGAGTTTGAAAGAGGCTCATCAGATGTTCATGCAGGAACATGGACAAAAAGTTGGGTTGTCAAAGTTCTCTGAATTTAGACCACAACATGTGGTACCAATTGCACAGAAAGACCATGAAGTCTGTGGAAGTATCCTGAAAATGCCGACATGTTAGCTACAAGTATCAACAGGATAGGACCTGCTATTCCACAGACATCTGCTGAAGCTGTAAAATTGACAGGTTGTAGCAGGACTCAAGAAGTGTGCATTGATCGTGAATGCAGAGACTGTGATATTGGATTGACAGACAGACACTTCAGGGATGCTGATCTCAATCAAAGTATCACCTTCTCCCACTGGGACACAACGGAAGGAAACACAGAAAAGATACCATCAACAACCTCACTTCAGGAAGCAACAGACAAGTTGAAAGACCAGTTGAACACATTCACCAGACATGTGTATGGTTCCAAGAGGCAGCATTGTGAATTATGATACTTAAAGGAGAATTTGGAAGATGGCGAAATAATACTGCATGAGGACTTCTCAGAGAACTATGCTTTGAAACACCAAAACGAAATTATGCAGGCCCACTGGTCTTCAGAAAATGTCACTCTATTTACTGCAATAGTTTATTACAGAGAGGAGAATGATGGTGGATCTGAGCTCAAGCATATTTCCTACGTGGTGGTATCAGACCAGCTAAGTCAGGATAAGAGAGCAGTTTTTTCATTCAAGAAGAAAATCCTTGAAGATGCCCAGAGCAAACTACCATTTGAGATCAAAATGGTTCATTACTGGTTGGACGGAGCAGGAAGCCAGTTCAAAAATAGCTTCCATAACCTGGCATGTCACACAAGTGATTTTGGGTATGCGGCAGACTGGAGTTTTTTCGCAACGACCCATGGAAAAGGCCCCATAGACGGCATTGGTGGTGAAGAAAAACGAGCCGTCTGGAGATCAGTATTGCAAGGCAAGGAAGTTGTTGGGAATATGCAAACCTTCTTTAATGTTGCCAGGAAATTGGGTGCCAAAATAACTGTACTGTATGTTGACAGTAGAGATATACAGAGGGAAACTGAGCATTTAGTTAGGCGATGGCAACAATCTGCCGAAGTACCTGGAACACTGACATTGCATTTCATCAAGGCAGTGAGTAACACTGAGCTGGGTTATGCCAGAAACTCATGTTTCACGTGTCCAGATGAAGCAATGTCACAATTTCGGGAATGAATGAAGTGCATGATAATTGATCTGTCGTTTATGTAATGACTTTTGGACAGTAAATCTTTTCTTTTCCTTTTTCTTTCTTTAATTTTCTACCCATTTAATTGATACAGGCCAACAACACAAACAGACTTCAAAATGTGAGTGGATATGAACTAACGTGTCAATTATGGATAGTAACTGTAGTACTATATTTGCCAAAATATTATATGTTGACATCATTAAAAGTTAAATTCAGTTTTAGGTTATTTCTTCTGAAATGATAGATTTATGTACTGTGGTACCTATCATGTGAAACTGTAGGTGGGTTTAACAATGTAGGCATATTTTGATACAGACATGATATAATCAAGTGTCTTCAAAATTTATGTGATCTCTTACAGGAGGCGGTCTTGAGGTACCATTGTGTCATAATTGTAATGAAATTTAGATTTTATACTTATTTAAATATACAAAACCTTGTGTTTAGTGTTATATTAGCCTTCCAGCACTGCATTTAAGGCCTGTATGTATGAGATTATGTAGGCAGACAAAACTGTCCCGTCCGCGACACACCAGTGTGTCCCGTCCATGACAGCAAACTTTTATTTGTAAAACAAGTTTGTTTTAATAATTTGACTTATCAATGGTGTATAATCAGTGTTCTCGCCAGGCACCTACAGCCGGTTAGATCGACCAGCTATTTTGTTTGTTCGACCAGCTATCTTATCCGGTTGTGGAAACTTGAAAATATTGTGGTGAAATTTTTAAGTTTAAATAATTTACAAAGTGAATAAAAAGGAAATAAAATGTCAGGAGTCGGTGGCCGTAAAATAATGTTTCTGTCCGAAAAATTGAGTTGCCGGTTGTATTAGCATATTTGACTAAGTCTAAAGTGCACATGTGAAAGAATGCTTCTTTTCGGTGGGAAAATTGAACACTCAACACAGGCCATGGCCTGTGTGCACTTGTCCGCATAGTGCCACTTGTGCGATAAAATTGTCTCGTTGTCAAGCAAGCCAAAATGGCGGCAAGCCGAAAGCGACCAGGACTCATTACCAATTTCTTAATAATAATAAATTCCATGTATTATATTCACAGGGATTCACATCTATGCTAGCACAAAGCTATGCATTGCTGACTTGTGCGGTACAAACAATAAAAAATTGCTGTGCTGTGTTTAAATAAAAATTGAAAAAATGTTGTTTGTTTGTCTTTACTTTGCAACCAAGATTGGGGTGACCAATATATATATATATATATATATCTGCGATCATGAGCAAAGTCATTCAATACACATACACCTCAATGGATAAATCATCATCATAATATTAAAGATAATTATGTTGTATTGCCCATGAGTATAAAAAATAAAAGTATATTAATGATTAATACAAGTACAAGACACAAATTTCCATGTATCCTTCTAATCCCAGTTCAGCTGAATTCAAATTTAACATGTATCCCATTGAGTTTGCTAGTTGAGAGGACTACACAGCGTTTGCCAGCGGTAGTCGGCGTTTCACAGCGTTTGGCGGCGTTGAAAGGGTGTCCAATGCTGGCAAATGCCGACTAACGCTGGCAAACGCCGTCTAATGCCGGCAAACGC
This sequence comes from Hermodice carunculata, assembly GCA_964020975.1. NCBI lineage: Eukaryota > Metazoa > Annelida > Polychaeta > Eunicida > Amphinomidae > Hermodice > Hermodice carunculata. The sequence continues at coordinate 134,167,757 of OZ026612.1, read as the reverse complement.
CCAGCCCCAAAAGGCTTAATTGGATTTTGGCGTTTGCCAGCGTTTGCCGGCGTTTGTAATGCCGGCAAACGCCATCTCAGGCCGGCAAACACTGTGTAACGCTGGGAACCGCCCTGAAACGCCGAAACGCACCCACTAACGCCGAAACAAGTTACTAGTGCATGTATATATATGTATATATACATGTATATGTATATATATATGTATATATATACATATATATATGTATGTGTATATATATATATAAATGATTCAATCACTTAACTAATTAATTACATAATATTCCAGATTCATAAATATCACAATAACAATATAGGCCTACTTTCTATTTTTGCTGTAATTTCAGTTGACAAACTAGTCAGGAGAACCAAAAAGTGATAGGCCTATCAATTCTCTTTATGTTTTTGGCAGAAGTGATAAAATTTGGATTTTGAGTGGTTAGGCCTATATATTTTGGAAACACTATAGTCCGTATTTAATGAAGAATAGTTCAAAGGTTGAGAGGACCGGTTTAACTGCCAGTTGCCTTTTATGGGTGACAGCCTTGACTCAAGTCGGGAGTTAAATTTGATTCTTCACACCGGTATTGGAAGATGAATGATGATGCTTTGGTAACTGTGGAATCTCTTTGCTGGCATTGTTGGGTTTGAAATTTATGAATATGGGTCATGTTTTTCTACATAAGTGTAACATACTAGGGATGTCCATCCATCCGGGAGCATATCTCTATAACCCTATGAGATAGAATAATGAAATATATGAATAGGAGATACCACGCGTTAGCGGGATATTTTCTGAAAGCCTGCATTATAAATGCAGGATGGATTTATAATACAGGGTTTCCCAGTAACAAGTGGTATCTCCAATTTAAACCATGCCTCTCTTGTCACTGGCACAATTTTGTAGTTGGAGACCCTTTTCACTGCCTTAATCCATGAAACTGTATAGAACTAATTTTTGGCCTGCCTGTGCACCCACGTGCCAGGTCTTCCTTGGCACGATCCACTGAGCACGATAAGAGTTACAAAACGTGCATCAATGACCAGGTCACTTGATGGGGAAGAAGTAAGAGTAGAAATCAGTGCGGGTTCAAATCCCGCCTGCGCCTTGCTATTGTGTTAATTTTTTTTTTTAAATCAGCCCACAAGGGCGGATTTCAAAGTAATCTTAAGATTACATATAGTTTTTTTTTTTTCTGAAAGAAAGCAGAGAAAACATTAGTTCTCCATGGTAAAATTTGAGGTCCAGCATTCTGGTCACAGAAAGTAGTTCTCATACAAGAGACATCCACCCACAGGGATTAAACTGGAAAAATTGCAGAAGGAATCCATGGCAATGACAAAAGAGGCATGGTTTAAACCAGAGATGCATCATACCACGGGCATGTGCCCTTTGTATTGTTTTGGACCTTGAAAACAGGGCCCAATAACATATCCATTTTCGTGTGTCTGGCAGCATATCTCTAGAACCCCTAGAGATAGAATAATGAAATTCATACCAGAGAGGCACCACATGAAGGGCATGTGCGCCATAAATTGCTTTTGACCTTGACCTATTTTCAAGGTCACAAGGCCCAAGGACATATCAATCTTTGTGCATCCAGTCATGCTGTATACATTGTACAGCTTTTGTCTGCACAGGGGGACATAGACTCAGTGAACATAGGGGCAGTGTCCATCCATCTGTCTGGGAGCATATCTCTAGAATCCTATGAGTTAGAATAATGAAATTGATACCAGAGATGCATCATACCACAGGTATGTGCCCTGTGTGTTGTTTTGGACCTTGAAAACAGGGACCAAGAATATATCCATTTTCGCGTGTCTGGCAGCATACCTCTAGAACCCTTCGAGATAGAATAATGAAATTTATAGCACAGATGCATGTGCGCCATGTATTGCTTTTGACCTTGACCTATTTTCAAGGTCACAGGGCCCAAGAACATATCATTTTTTGTGCATCCAGACATGCTGAAAATAATGTATAGCTTTCTTCTGTATATTGTGGCATGGGACATAGATCTTTTGGATCACTGTGCACTTATTAACCATTTTTATCAGTTCGGGTACTTATTGGTCAATGCAGCTTTCCTATTGATTACTGTGTAATTCAATGGGCATTCTAATGCTAGTTCACATTTTCGACTTCTTCTCCAAAACAGTCATCCAGATTGAGTTCAAATGCAGTGGCGATGTACCTTGGGTGGGTGTCTGCGAGGTTTGTTCAAATGGTCATGCTTCAGTGATTTTTTTTTTATTTTTAATGATTTTTTTGGTTCTTTTTTTGGACAAATCTTACAAAATCTTCTTCTCCACAACCGCTCACCCAGTTGCTTTGATATTACATAAGAACACTCATAGGGACACCTAGTTCTTAATTTGTTCACCAGGTGGTGCTGCAATTTTTTTCCATTTAAAAAAAAAAAAATGTGTTTTCTTTACTTGTCACTTCTTCTCCTGAACGTCTCTCAGATTAAGTTGAAACTTTGTGGATGTGATCCTTGTGAAAGGGTCAAGCAGAGATGTTCACTAGGTAGCACTGCTGTAGATTCCTGATTTTTTTCCTATTTTTTTAATGCGAGTTGTTATCAATAAATGCACCTTTTCTAGCACGTACTATGCAAGTCAATGGGCATTCTAATGATAATTCACATTTTGGACTTCTGTGAAGAAACTGTGTGTCAGATTTACTTCAAACTTGGTGGCAATGTACCTTGGGTTGGTCTCTACCAAGTTTGTTCAAATGGTTATGCTGCAGTGATTTTTGGATTTTTTAATGATTTTTTTCCAAAAATTTTTTTAAAAGTTTTAATAGGAAAGCTTGACATGGGAACTTCTTGTAATGGTTATACTTAGATAATTTTGGCCAGATTTGTGCCAAACTTGGTAGGGATGTACCTTTTATAAGTGTCTATGTATTTGTGCAAATGGTCATGCTCCAGTGATGTTTGGATCTTGACCTCATTCCCGAGGTCACAGGACAACTGATATGAAATTTACTGTTCACTTGATAACTTGAGATATGTTTTGAGTTATGACCTTGATGTTGCACATGTTAATGTTTCTCTCTGAAGGTCATGCTTAGACAGTATATGAGTGACTTTGACCTCATTTCTGGGGTCACAGTGCAACATACATGAATTTTACTTTTCACTATAACTTGGGAACTACTTGAACTGGGATCTTGATGTTGCACATGTTAGTGTTGTTCTATAAAGGTCAGACTTACTCAGTGCATGGGTGACCTTGATCCGATCCCAAGTTCACGGAGCCGCAAGTGTAATGAATGGCTAGGTCAGCTGAACATGGGCTGTTCACACAGCCCTCATGTTTATGATGGGCATCTGATTATATGTCAGTAGAGCATTAGATCCCTGGACCTCTCACTGTAGCTAGACATGCAGGAACTTAATTGAATGAAAGGTCAATTTACCAAGAATATGGATCTGGTATTGCTACATCAATTTGGAGGAAATCGACTTTAATCCAAATAGGCAGAGAAAGAGTTAAGGATTGTAAGCCTCAAGCTTAAGACAGGTAAATGTGAGTTTGTGCGTGGAGACTATAATAACCATAGACTGGGTATCAAATTATATTGTCACAATCAAGGAAGATCCACTTACATGGGATATGAGCATGAGGCCAAAGGTACTTGGTGAAAGGATATACATATAAAGAATGATGCTGGGCTTGCTGTCTGCGTGACACACCGGAGACAAGTTTGTATGAGCAGCGTGGTACTGGCAGTTGTTGCTGTGACAGGTCACTCACTCCAATAACCTGGTGAGCTTTTGTAGTGCAATGTATGTGACCTTGACAATGCGTCATTGTTGACCTTGAAGTGGGTATCAGATGTATGGGATTGCTATGTGGGTAGCATGCACATTGTATCTCCTTGAATGAAGAGATGGCATGCACTGGGGTCTGTAAGGTGTATGGTCCAATGTGATCAGCTTTTCAAGGTAGCACATACATCTCCATCCAGGGTTGCATATATATTGCAATCCAGGGAACAATCTTGATACCACTTTCATTAATTAACTCTGCATGGAAGATATACATGTGACAGTCACATATTTTTTACTTCTTCTGCAAAATTGTCGCTTCGATTTCTTTCTGAGACTTATTGGAAATGCAGCTTGTGAAAGGGTAAACAAAAATGCTCCACTAGTTTAATAGTGATATTTCACATCTCTGATTTTAATAGACTTTTCAAAGCAAACATTCCCATTGGTACAATGTTAAGTCAACAGGGGTTGCAATGGTAAGCCACATTTTTGACTTCATCTCCAAGACCGTCAACCAGATTCATTTCAAACTTGGTGGGGATGTACCTTCTAAAGGTGGGTCTTTACCAATTACCTGCTCCAGTGATTTTAGGATTTTTTAATGAAATTTTTTAGTCATTATTTTGTAAAACTTTTGTCCCCAGTATCATGGGGAAGTGAGCTTTCTTGCTCATTCTTATGCTGATTTTTTATTGTCTTAGGTGTTAGCTCACTTCCCCATGATAAGTTCTATTCCTTAGCATGGCCATGTTCAAAATAAAAAACTGTGAAGAATTCACACAGGGATGTGAGGCATACTCGTGGAGCCCCTACAGAGGGCATCATCACCTCTACTGGGCTGCCATAGTTCAATACAGCCTGATTTTCTAATCCAGTTGATCTAACTGGACAAAATTATCGGCTTTTCCTTATTTGGAAACCCCGTACCCAATCAAAAATAGAATTTTTTTTTTCAACCTATGTGATGACAATACTGCCAGTCACAGTGAGCTACAAAATAATAAAACTACACAAGTGTTAGTGCCTGGCTGTAAATTCTGCATGGCACGAGCGTACCCATGGAGCGGAAGGATACACGAGATGCAGCCCGTCGCAGGTGGTCCATCGACTGTATCCTTCCGCTCCACGGGTACGCGAGTGCCATGCAAAATTTACGGCCAGGTAATTGCAAGAGTGTTGTTTTATTTTTATCCCATGTATGTGTAGTCCAGAGCATTCTCTACCATTTCACATTAAAAGAAGTGATAGTGTTGTGTCAAAACAGCAATCAATGACAAATACCACAGCAGACGATAAATCCACATCCTAGGTGCGCACGCATGAAAAAATGGTCAGTGCGAAAGTAGGACATGCACGCGACCGTCCTACACGGGCATGTGGATCGGCAATAAATTCTACACGGTGCAGAATGGCCCGTCCGTGGTTACTCTGGACTACACATACATGGGATAAACTTGCATAAACAATAGCACTTGTTTTATGTAGTAACATAGCTACAGTTGGGTATGTAATACCAGGTGCAGTGTGTTTTTTTTTTTAACAATTCAGTTCCTGAGGAGAAGCAGTAACCTTTGAAACTGGTCAAACTTTTGGAATGCCAACAACTTTTGCCAGTCATTTCTGCTCATTATTTTGCAAAATCTTAAAAAATTTTCGTCTCCCATGCTGCCAAGCCACTTGCTTTCAAATTGCAAAATGGCACTTCTGGGGACTGGTAAACATTAACTTGTTCAACAGTTGGCGCTGTGATTATTTTTCAGGTTTGAAAGAATTTTTGTCTGTTTTCGCTTTGCTTGACTTTTTCTCTTACATGGTAAGTTGAATCCTCATTAGACTTACTGGCAATGTTGGTGGACTTACTGGCAATGTTGGTGAACTTGATCTCTACCAAATTTGTTCACTTCATGGTGTTGCTGTCATTTTCTGATTTTTAACAAATTATCAAAATTCAGAAAAAAATCAGTAAGAAGATATGTTGATGTTAGCAACAGTGATGATGGTCTTAAACCTTAGCACTCTGGGCAGTTTTGGGATCTGGCACAGCCAGCACTGGGCATTTTTTGTAGTGCAACATGCGACATGCTGGCGTAAAAGTGCCGTAACTTTTCTATTTTTGCAATTCATGCAAAAATTTTCCCATGACTTTTGTTGAGTATGACCTTCTGTACATTTCTGTGTGGTTTCTTTGTCAATTAAAAACAAAAACCCGTGCCCTACACCCTAACAAAGTGAATATATCGATCTTGATCACAAATTTATAAAAACTGTCAAGTCTGTGTGAGTACAATTTGATGCACAGCATAATATACAAGGAATGAGTTTTGAGGTTGTACACATCAATGCTCCATGTATGGAGGCAGATAAGCTTCCCATTTACTTCCTCTCCAGCGTAATCAGTTTTGTTAATTTGCTGAGTTGAAATAGAGTTTTTCTATTGACCCAAACAAATCTGCAAACTTAACAGTATTGGGGTGCACACAATAATACCTTGGGATGAAAGCCTGACGAGATTCTTTAAAGCATATACAATAAAAAATATAATGAAATTCATCTCTGAGTGCTTTGAAGTTACACTTATTGCATATTCCCTCAGGTCCAGGTATGTTCTCATATCTCTGCTTTTCTATGGGTAAGTGGTGATTTGACAATTGGAAACGTGTTAGGTGAATTCTCAAATTCTCTGGTAAAAGGGGCTAACATTTTTCAAACCCAGTGTCCTTTTTAAATATTCTGTAGCTTATACAGGTCATATTATTATACATTTCATTACTCCATATTTGTAGATATTTGTCGTTTGCTGGTTGTGCTATTTTAAACCATTTTAAAGAGTGATGAAAGATGAATTGATTATTTCAAATAAATGCCATCCCAAGGCCCAGTAATTGAGTACTCTATTCTTGACAAGAATGTACAGAGGAAAGACTCCAAGCTCCCCATGTGGTCAAATGCTGATGTTTTGTTTGACAAAATTGAAAAAAAAAAAAAAAATAGAAGGAGAAGGTGTGAAAATGACCAATTTTGTTGGATTTGGATATCACAACTGCCATAACAGAGCAACAAAGGAGTAGCAACAAAAATTAAAAAACTAATACTTGTATTGCATAAGCATTCACTGTATGGCACACCGTTTAAATGTTAAGTACGTCAAAAGCCACAGGACATGTGCCTTACCTGAAGGATTTTGAAAAATATCATGAGAGACTTGTAATACCACTTGGGGGGTGAAAGAGGCCACAAGAAATGTGAATGACAAGAAAAGTGAAAAGGTTCTGGATGACCCACAAGTCAAAGTGAAAGATCGTCAGGAGATCAGATGGCTTTTTATGAAGCAGAAACTTAAGGCCTGTTTACAAAGTATGGCCCTCCCCAGTCACATACTTTGATGAGCACAGGGATCATACTTTGCAGTACCCGGTATGTGTTAAAAAAACTTAGATATTACAGATTTGTAAATGCAGTCCACCTAATATAACGTGTGTGCTACGTACTAACTGTTCCTCAAACCTCAACATCACAAGCAAGACATTGAAGTAGCAGCAGTTCAACCTGCTGTGAAAGGACTGAAAGAAAAGATAAGAAATGCCAAGAAGGCAATAAATAGCTCATTATTGAAAAGAATTTCAAGCAAAATGTAAAGAATAGAACAACAGTTCTGGCCAGTTAGAATGAGTAACATTCAGAAAACAAAAAAAATGATCCTGCCAGAAGATGTGGAGAAACTGAAAAATAAAAATTGAGAAAAGCAGATTGGCGTTTTCTCAAAATATGACAAAAAGATAGATGAGAGATTCTGAAAAGCAAACACTGACATATAACTGGCTTTTCCATGTAGTGGGCATAAAACCATTATCTTGCCTATCTGCAGAGGAGAGGAAGAGTTTGGTGACAATGAACCATTACATGTATGTCAATGACATCAAACAAAATGCAATTGCTGGTGCTGCTAGTATGGATGTTGAGAAGTGTTGTCATGAATGATCCCTTGTAAAACCTTGCCTGTGGAAAAGAAATATACTGCTGGGGGAAAAAAAGATTCCACTCCAAAATATGGGTGTTGAGAAGTGTTGTCATGAATGATCCCTTGCAAAACCTTGCCTGTGGAAAAGAAATATACTGCTGGGGGAAAAAAAGATTCCACTCCAAAATATGGGTGTTGAGAAGTGGTGTCATGAATGATCCCTTGTAAAACCTTGCCTGTGGAAAAGAAATATACTGCTGGGGGAAAAAAAGATTCCACTCCAAAATATGGGTGTTGCGAAGTGTTGTCATGAATGATCCCTTGCAAAACCTTGCCTGTGGAAAAGAAATATACTGCTGGGGGAAAAAAAGATTCCACTCCAAAATATGGGTGTTGAGAAGTGGTGTCATGAATGATCCCTTGTAAAACCTTGCCTTCGGAAAGGAAATACCAGTGTGAAAAGGTTCTGAAAAATGCTATATGAATATACTGCTGGGGAAAAAAAGATGCTACTCCAATTGATTTAACATGGGCCACCCTAAATGTACCTTTATTTGGAAAATATGGGTGTTGAATGGAAGATTTTACAGTAGTTCTACACTTAAGTGTAAGAATACTTTTATGCACGTTATGTAACATAAAGGACTATTTAACATGTAATACTTTGATGTATGTGTAATTATACCTTTTTACACGTGTAAATCTTGTACACAAAAGTGCAAAAGATTTCCACATGTATGAAAGAATTGCACATATGTTTAATGTTTTTTAGTAATTTTACACATATTAAAGATTGTTTCACATTGGTAAAAAAGATGTACAGATATGGAAAGGTGCTGCACGCATGTATAATGGTGGATTAAATACTGAATTAGCTTGGCATATTAAACCAGCTTAATTTGTTTTTATTCACACGCCTCTTGTTTTTGGCTCTAACCAAAGGTTGCAGAGCTTATGTGACCGCTCATGTGTGTTTGTCCGTCCCTCTGTAAACTTTTGCTCATTAGCGCGATACTGTTGACAGTTTTCAAGTTAGCCCAATATAACTTTCAGGACGTACAGGGTGTGTGAAAATCTAGGCCCCTTTCAATATTGGTGGCGCCACCTACATTATTATGTAATATAGGCGTCAAAATGTGAAAATCTTGTGAACACTCCAGCATACTTATTTTATGGCAGATCCTCACCAAATTCGGTGGGATTGTGGGGGAGGTCAAAGTCTAAGTTGCTAATGATATTAGTGGTGCCGCCTATAATTTTGTGGAAATAATGAGCCCAAAATGAGTTTCAAGATGTAAAATTCCTTATTTGGAAAGACCATGGCCAAAGGTAGAATGTTATGTAATATCAGTGACCTTGAACTATTTTTATGAGGTCACCATGCATGTATAGTTGACAAGGCGAATTTGTAATGGCCGGGTGCAGCTTGGACATCAGTTGCAAATAAATTGAGCCTCCATATCAAAATTGCACTTGATTACATAATACATAAAACTGTACTTGGTGACCTACTTTTTGGGTCACTGACCCAGTATTTCTGGAGTTTGGTGCTCGCCCAAGTTTTTTGTTTGTTTTTTGTCAATTACTCAAAAAGTTATGACCCGCTTTGAACAAACAGACTGTATATGGAAAGCTGGATGTTGGGCGCATATTTTTAACAATAACAATTTTCAATCCGAGTTGAAGGTCAAGGTCAAATGGCCATTTTGAATATAGGAGTCATCTCGTGAATGCTCTGCATTCCACAATTCTTGAGATAGGTCCAAATAATGTGTAGGAGTTACAAAGTGTTTTTAAATCTTTGTAGACATCAATGTTGGTGGTGCCATCTATAGTATTTTGTAATCTACACTTCAAAATGTGAAAATCTTGTGACCCCCAATGCTGTCCACAGTTTTCAAATTAGCCCAATATAACTATCAGGACTTATAAGGGGTATAAAAATCTAAGTTCTTTTCAATATTAGCAGCACCATCTACAGTATTGTGCAATATAGGGGTCAAAATATGAAAATGTTGTGAACACCGTAGCATCTTTAATTTTTGGCAGATCTTTACCAAATTCGGTGGGGTTGAGGGGGGAGGTCAGAGTCTAAGTTGATAATGATACTAGTGGCGCCGCCTATAATTTGATGGAAATTTTGAGCTAAAATGTGTTTTAAGATATGAATTCCATATCTCGCAAGGTAATTGGGTCAGACTTGCCAATTTTATGGGATATATAAATAATGTCCAAAGCTATAATATCATGAGTGACCTTGACTTATTTTTGTGAGATTCAGTGCCTGTAAAGTTGAAAGAAGTGATTTTGTAATGGCTGGGCGAAGTTTGGACTTGAATGGCAATGTCAGCACAGCACCAGGCACACTTCTTGGCCTCTTGTATTACATAATGTGGGTGTCCTTGATCCTCTGTCCCAAGGTCACTGAGGACTTAAAGTTAAGGACTGAGTCATTGTTGTGTTGGCTCATGCAACAATATTCATCGCAGAAATTGCACAAATTAGCTATGATTACATGTGGAGTGAAGTGTCATCTGGTGGACAATTTTTATATTAAATGTACATAAGTTTTAGATGTTCAGAAGCCACTTGAGGACTCGCAACTTTGAAATGACCAGGTGCAATATAGCCACTATGCCAGCAGAGCATTAGGCCCATGGGCTTCTTGTTACTTGTTTTGAACCAGTATAGCAATTAAGTATTTTAGCAGCAGGTAGATAAAATAAAGCAGCATGAAAATGTTAAATTACTAAACTATGTGGGAAAAGTAAAATCCGTTTTGGGGTTTACATTACCTGAAGTTGGACAGGCATGAATCTAAACATAAGACTCTAGTCAGCGGACATTGATACTTATTCATGATGAAGATCCAGATGATGCATGTCAGTTCCTTGCCTTGTTGTGCCTTTGATGTCCACACTTTTAAAATATATTACATGGACATGGGGGCAGGGAGGCGTTACAGCATTTGATATGGCATGTTGTTTCTGGGAGCAGCTTCAAATTTGAAAAATAAACTTGAGCCAATTAAAAATCCAAGGGCCCCAAACAGATGAAAACAAAGATGGTGTCCCTGTAATTGGTTGTCAGGCTTGCTTGTGAGATAAGAAAAATATGCAAACTGTGTTATCACATAGTGCAGTACTCCAACAAATGGTGCAGGGGCTGAGAACGAAGGCAGTGTGGTTGTCATGACCTGCTAATTGTGTCCTGTGGGAGCCATGGAGGTGATAAGGCTAGACTAGAGCAGATTGCAATGGTAAGTCACTGTAACAGTGACAGCTCCACAAGTTGTCAGGGTATCATCATCTTGAAACGTTGTAATGGTTGTGATGATAGGTGCAGGCAGTCTTGTGTGTGGTATAATCTTTCGGATATATGGGCCATTTTGTTCATGGGTGTATTATCATGGATTTTTGTAATTTTCGAGCTATTTCTGCCAAAAAAATCTGTTTGGTAGTGGTGAATATTTAATCAAAAACTGCTTTCAAATTGGTTTAAGCTCTGCTGACCATTGGTCAAAGAGCTTATGTGATTGTTCATGTCCGTCCATCTGTCCATGAACTTTTGCTCATTGACATGATACAGTCCACAGTTTCCAAGATAGCCCCACATTACTTTCAGGGGTTATTTAGTGTATGAAATCAAGGTCAAGTCGATATTAGTGGTGCCACCAGGAGTATTATGTAATATATGGGCCAAGATGTTAAAAGTTTGAGAATGGTGGTTTTCAAAGAGTTTGCATGAATCATTGCAGAACTTGGCAGGAATGTCAATGAAAGGTGAAAATGTGTTGAAATTTGGTTGTGGGACCTGCAGCATAATAAAAAATACACCTGAATTTTTATTAGTTTCGGTATTAGTAAGTGTACTTATCACTTGGCCACCATTGTCAAGACCTCTATGTCTGTTCATATCACTCAACACAATTCAGTGGGCTACTCACTCCACTGTGCCCAAAATCTGACAGTCCCAGTGGTGCATCAACTCCAGTTCTGCATCAGTCTGAGTGAGGAGGCGATGTTTGAAGGGAAAACCTCAGAGGTACGTCTACTTGAGGCCACCAACAGCAGAATCCTAGCCAAAGCCTGGGAACCCTCCTTACCAACCAGCATGGGACTGCACTGGGCCCTCAGGCAAATCGCCTGCCAACCTGATTGCAGTCTGCCGCATGGGTAGATGCTGTCTATTTCCACTCTTCTGGTGCTGGAGATCTAGTAAGACTGGTAAATCATGGAAAACATTTTGGAGGGCAGTTATATGGTTCCATAAGGCAGTGTCTGTTAAGCGGGACTACTGGCTCCTGGCCTTGTGGACACTAGTGACATCTGCCCAATACAAGTCAGAGAGAAGGGCTAGGCCTACTCTAGGTATGCCGACCTATAGACTGCATCCAGGTATAAACTCCAAGGGCGACATAAGCTGGAATACCGTGGTGCCCAAGGGAAGCCTAAAGGACAAGTATCGGAAACCTATGCGAGGGAGTCTTTTACACTGACAAAAGCATTAATACCATCCTCCAGCACTATCAAGTCACTCAGAAAAGTCATAGTAGGTAGCCAGCAGCATGCAAGCATGACAGATAAAAGCAACCAGATCTTTCTGGATGCCGAGAAAGACAAAGATCTGCTCTGGCCTTAGGCTGGACTTGTTGAGGTTCACAATCAGGCCAAAGCTTTTGCAAAGTTCCAGAAGGGTCTGTGTGTGACGCTGTGTAATTAGGTGCTGTAGGGGCTGGATCAGCCAGGCTTCCAGGTACACATGAATGCGCACTGCCTTCCAGTGGAGGTACATGGTGACTGCTTGCACGAACTAGTGTAGTCTGAGAGTGGGCGCGGTCTGAGAGCCAGGCTTTGGGGTGGCAGCTGCCAAGGACAAAAGTGACTGAACAGAGTCGGTCAAGGTCTTGGTCCTGGAGCACTTGGTGGAGTAGGCCTGAAGGTCCTGCACCTGGCGAACAAAATCTGCCATCTCTCCTCCAAACAGAGTGTTGGAGAGGAGAGGCTCTGTATGCGCTTGGCAAAACATCAGGTCAGGCAATTTCTGACCCTGGAGGTAGGGGTCCCTGCGTAGCAATGCAGTTTCACCTCAAGTGTGCAGGCCATCCTAATCTATTGGTCAGTTGCTTGAGACGAGGTCATAAACAACAGTGCCTGATTAAGCCAATCCTGAACTCCTTCGAAAACCTGAGCTGAGTGCTGGAGGTCCTCCAAGCAAGACCTCAAGGCCACCAAAGAGATATCTGAGTAGGACGCCATAAGGACAGTGCCCGTGGCATTTGCTTCGAGCCTCTTAAAGGCATCCACGGATGCCGAGATGGTCTTCGGGACCCGAGTGTCATGCTCCTCCCAATCTGAAAGGAAGCGACTGGGAGGAATAAATCTGGTCAGGCTCGGAGTACCACTTCCCCTGATCGTCCGGCCCGGGGAGGACTCTCCCTTGCCTAAGGTAGCTGGATGTCGGTGGCTCAATGGCAACCTGGGTGTCGTGAATCCAAACTGTGAGCTTACAGAACTCAGCTACGTGCGTCCTCCATGGACAAGCCCTGGCAAGAGATGGTGAGAGCCCATCGTCTCTCCTCCAGTTGGCCAACCACAGTGTGGTGGCCCAGCAGCTTAGACCAGCTGATGAAGAAATCTAACAGTAGGAGCTCCTCCTCTTCGTCAGTGTTGATAGCTGCTGGTGACAGAAGCAGGTCTCTCACTACACCTTGCAGTGGGCTAGCTATAACTTCTGCATAAATTGTCACCATGGCCGCCGCAGCCTGGATCTGCTGCACCCACCCCACTAAGGGTTAGCCAGCGGGAGCCACAGCTGCTGCCAACTCACAGGTTGGCTGGCCAGAGGGCAGCTGGTGGAGTTGCAAGAACTCCTGAGCAACTCCAAAGTAGTGTCATCTATGGAGATTATACTACTTTGTTTACTGCTTTGAGCTTGTCAGGATTAAACACAGTTGTTTCTGAAGCTGTTAACCCTGAACTTACAAAAATTAGTAATTGGTTAAAGGTAAATAAACTGTCATTGAACATAAAAAAACTAAGATTGAATATAAATAAAACTAAGTGTATGGTCTTTCACCAACCCCAAAGGCATTTGGATATTGCAACTTTTCAAATTGATAATGTAACAATTGAATGTGTAAATGAATTTAACTTTGTTGGTCTTGAAATTGATAAACACCTTAGTGGAAATAGCTATATTAAAAAAAAAAATTAAAATTTCTGAGACAGTAGGCATTATGAATAAGTTTTTTAAAAAGCCTGCCTTCATGTGCACTACTAACTATTGACAGCTCCTTAATTCTCCCCTGTTTCAATAACTGTCTCCTTGCTTGGGGACACAAAATGGAAAGACTTGAAAAAAGTATAAAAAAAAGGCTGAATTATAAATCATAGTAATTATAATGCCCATACTGAACCAAATTTTAAATCTAGAAACATATTGAAACTAGTAGATTTATACAGTATACAATTTCTTAAGTTTATTATAAATTAGTAAATAATTGATTTCCTTTCTATTTTTCTCATATACTGGCAGCACCCCCCCCCCCCCAAATTCATTACTATAATACTAGAGGAAATAGACATACTTTTTTGTGATTCATACTGACCATGTAATCACCAAAAAATGTTTGAGACATGAAATTGTATGTATTCGAAATGCCACACCAGATGTGATTAGGGAAAAAGTAAATTTTTTTTTTTTTTTGGTTTATCTCAACATATAAAGAAGCATTATATAGCAATATATAAAATGACTTGTAATATTAACAATTGTTACAACTGTAATTGGAATTGAAGAAAAAGTAGTTTGTGTAATTAAAACCTCATTTTCTATATTTGCATTGTCTATATCTAGATTTATATGACCACTTTTGGTTAAAATTATATTATTTGTTTGTAGGGTGGCACATATGATATCGATCTGCCAAAGATCTTAATATGTGTGTCCCTGACCAAATTGTGTTTATTTGCTCAGTATATGATTTTTTTTAATCCTCTGGGCCAAGAGAGAGAGCTGGAGCTCCAAAACGGAGGCAGGAAGCTGCTCATCCATGATAACCGGCTACGTCAGGGGGTGGGGGGGTGGGGGATGGATGAGGACGAAGTCTCCCGCCACAACTTGTGCTCCTTGTGGAGCTCAAGTTGTGCATGTCTCTCAAAGGAGGGAGGCAGGGTTCCTGGCTTGGAAGGGGGGTTGAAGTGGGATCGCTGGCTGCTCTGTCCTGGTCGGGCCTGGAGGGGGAGCAGCTGACAGTGCCAGCACAGGACTCAGAGTTGCCAGGGATGGCACATGGGTCGCGGAGGGAGCCACCACCCTAGGAGCCAAAGGCTCACTACAGGTAGTAGCCGCCACCACAGATTGGGTACCTTAGGTGCTCCAATGTGGCCAGAGGATCAAGCTCACGGACTCGGGAACTCCGGAAATGGACCGGGGATTTGGTGTTTCCGGATGCCCAAACTTTCGACCTTAGCTTTCTTGGGGATTAACTGAGGTTCCGGAATGCCTGCACAGGAATCTGTAGGTTTTCATCCTGGCTTCACCAACTTGGCCGGCTTGGTCTCTGAGTGCTCGACCCAGGAGTCTGAGCTCTCAGGAGATCCAAGTGGCGCTTAGCGTGCCTGTTCGAAAGCGTCTCCCAAGTGATTGGCTTAGAGGGAGCGAACACAGACTGGAGTAGATCCAATTGCATCTGGTGACTCCTGACCATAGACTCCAAGGCTGCCCAGAGCCTTGAATCAGCAGCCAGTGAACCTCCGGTCATTGCCTCAGGAGAAGCCAGGCACTTGGTGATCTCTTGCTGCCGGACTTGTGACTACATCACCTGTTCATGCTATTCCCATGGGGATGGTTTCAGGTGAAGAGACGGCAGCCACCCGAGCCGTCGATGTGCCGTGTGAGTTCGCTTACACTTCTCCAGTGGTGTGGCTGCAAGAGAAGGCTCTATGGAGTCAGGGTCAAGGGCCCTGCATTAAGCAGCATGCTGTTTGCGCTTCGCCCTCCAGCTCTTCAGCATTATCAGCTAAATTGCCATAAATAAACACATGGGAAAACATCAAAGGCTGTACTTGACCCTGGCTTTAGCCCCAAAGTTATGGTCAGAAACCAGTTAAGTTTTTTAAGAAACTGAATTTTTCATGTTCTACTTGTCATGGAACAGCTTTTAAGTCTAAGCAAATTGTGTTTTGTAATTTGTTAAGTATTTCTAACTGGATAAATATCACAAAAACACAGATGAATTCATTTCCTGTGTTAACCACTTCGCCAGGTTTTAGTTTAGACACTTGTCAGACAGCTGACTTCAAGTCAGCTGATCTGATCTCATGGTCATCCATACCTTATCATGTGTTGTCCCTCGAAGCTCTAAGAATTGGTAGAAATGCAACACTGACAAATGATTTCATCAATAAAGTCTGTAAAGCTAAAGCAAAATGAAGGTTATGAACAACACAGGCTTTCAAACACTCTGTTGAAATGTTTCAGGAGGTGCTACACAATACGAGCAAAAAAGAAAAGCAACTATGGGGCATTGATTAATTTATGTCAAATTGTAGCTTGCCAGATTGTGTGTGTTCCATTGGCTTCATCACCTGTTGTTTGGTAATCATAGTCACAATCTTTTAGCCTGTTTATTTTGTCACGGCACTAAGGTTGAAAGCAAGTTCATTTTAACTGCATTGCACTGCCACTGTACTGGCAGGTGGCAGGGCAGCACTGCCACTGTACTGGCAGGTAGCAGTGTAGCACTGCCATTGAACTGGCAGGTAGCAGGGCAGCACTGCCACTGTACTGGCAGGTAGCAGTGTAGCACTGCCATTGAACTGGCAGGTAGCGGGGCAGCATTGCCACTGTACTTGCAGGTAGCAGTGTAGCACTGCCACTGTACTTGCAGGTAGCAGTGTAGCACTGCCACCATACTGGCAGGTTGCAGGGAAGCACTGCCACCATACTGGCAGGTAGCAGGGCAGCACTGCCATTCAAGAAAACCATGTTGTGATCTTTTTACCAAAATATTGCATGCAAGCACTAGCTTAAGCTCCAAATCTTGTAGACTTTGAATGTAGGTATTGATCAAGATTAAGAGGGTGTTCCTGCATGGCAGCATGGGCACCTTGTGAAGTTGTAATATAATATACACTGTATTGCATGTTACCTGTAGATTTGACTGGAACAAATAAATGTTACTTCATGACCGATTGTGTTAGGTATAGACCAACATGTTCTGAATTTCTGCAACAGCAAAAATTGGATGTTTGGTTTGGTCAAAACAATCAGCAACCATGGGGCAGCACCACAACGACCCTTTTTTGTCAATACCCTTTCCTCTGTTACCAGAATAGTAGGCCTGTTGTACAGTACTTCTGTCATAGATGACTCAATGGCAGGTCCAAAAGTGAGTTGTGAAATCAGATGTTGCCATCACAGAAGTACAAATAACCTGGCAGACACAGGGCCAGGAAACTCATGATAACCTGTAGAGATTAAGCTGTTGATGGGTCTGGTATGTTGATGCAGGTGGTGACCAGGGCAAAGGTGTCAACTACACAGCTTCCCAGTTGTTTGGCTCAAGGACATGCCAGGGAGCATCATGTATCCAGCATGAAGCTGCAGCATTGCTGACAAACATGGAACTCAGATAGTCTGTGATACGGAACCCACTTGAGACGTGTCAGGTAGGCATCTATTTTGGTAATCAGCGAACACAACACACACACACACAAAGCTTCTTGATGATTCTTTACATCAGTAATTTTTGCCATGTTTTTCTACATGGAGTCAACATTTGTCTGAGGACGAACACCAAGTACCTTAAAAAAAATTTCAAACTGCTGCTTTAACATATGTCTCCATGGATTAGGATTAAGTGTGCAGCTTTCATTGGAATGAAGTGACATGATATGCTCAGTCCACAAGGAGATGCTGATGATGTAAGACATGGTGTTTTTCTGGTTCTTTTGTAAAGTTAACGTTACCATTCAAGACTTCTTGGTAAGTGAGTAACAAGGAAAATGTGTAAGGACGTCAAAGGACATGATGTATGACATCATGCTTTTTTTTTGGCTTTTGCACTGGGAAAAGATTAATATATGATTACATGTGTCTTCAGTACATATGCTATGATAACGTGTCTTCAGTACATATGGTGTGATTATATGTGTCTCCAGTACATATGATGTGATTACATGTATGTTCAGTATATACGCTGGGATTACATGTGTCTCCAGTACATATGATGTAATTACATGTGTGTTCAGTACATATACTGTGACATTTTATGTGTCTTCAGTGCATATTCTGCGATTGCATGTCTTCAGTACATATGCTATGATTACATGTGTTTTCAATACATATGCTATGAATACATGTGTCTTCAGTGCACATGCTGTGCTTACATGTGTCTTCAGTACATATGCTGTGATTACATGCATCTTCAGTACATATACTGTGATTACATGTGTCTTCAGCACATATGCTATGAAAACATATGTGTCATAACGTGTCTTTGGTACATAGGCTATGAGTACATACATACATCTGTCGCACATACGCAATGGTTTCAGGTGTCTGTAGTACATATGCTATGATTTAAAATGTCTGTTTTCACTGTAGGCCACATGATGAGTGTTTGTAGTTTAACAGGCAAGGTGATGATCAGTCATACTCCAGAAAAAATAAGTGGCAAGGGGTTGAATTTATTTGTAAACCAGAGAAAAAGTGTGTATGTCATATATGTATAGCTGGCAGAGACTTTGTGTTTTGTCCTTAAGCTGAAGAGGCCACCTTATATTGACTTCCAGGAGTGGCCTGTATCAACCAAGACCATACTGATTGTGAGGGGCCATATTGGTGACAATGAGTCAGTGGCAAAGTAAGATTAACAGAAATAGATGGAGATCATCATATGTACAGATTAATACACCTACAGATTAACAGTTATGCATAATCCCTGAGAGGAAACAAAAGTTGGAGCCTAGGAGTCTGAACATGTATAGATGTAGAGTACACAGGGATGTGACTGTATTAGCTGTATCTGGTCAGCAGCATGCAGGGGTCAGGTCTATGTCCATTTGCCAAACCATTAATGTTTATGATAAAATAAAACACCTTTCATCATGTTGATAAAGAATAAGGCTAGTGATACCAAATGTACCACAAATGTGTATCGTGTAGAAATTTAATGTTGTGTAATATGGATGAACTTGACGTACTGGACCAAGTAATGGAGAAAATACATTTCAGGAACTTATTTTCTTGTTACGGTCACTACATCTGAATAACCCATGTGCGAGTATACAAGAACAGTGGCTTAACTGGCCTGTTAATAGTTGAATACACAAGTCACGTCCCAATGGTCTTGCCTGATGTCCTGCAAGGGTGTCAATATTTTACAAAGAAAAACACTGGAAAACTGCCCACAGAAACCAGGGATACACTTTGTATGAAAAATGCTGAAAAGAAAGTTTTTCAGTCACACTTATTGCTTTACACACTTAAATTATGAAATGCCCACTCAATGGTGGAATACATACTATATTCAAATTTATCAAAGTTTACAGGACTTTCTATTGTTCTTCATGTTCACTCATGCATTTCATGCACATACACTATTTGTGCACATGTATCATAGCCTGCAGGCCTATTGAAAAAACCTAGCATTGAAAAGTGTTAAAACGTTTTATTTTGTATGGGCATAAAGGAAGAGCATTATTGATAATGAATTTTTGGTGATGATCATCAGATTATATGTCAGCAGAGCATTAGGTGCGTTGGCCTCTTGTTTCTTTATTTTTTGGCAAAATCTAATAGCATCTCCAAAACTGCCAAGCCAACTGCTTCCCAATTGCATAAGGACACTTCTGGGGACTGCTAGACCTTAATTTGTTCAACAGGTGGTGCTTAGCTGATTTTTTGCCTTTTTATCCAAGTTTGTGCATTTTCACTATTCTTGACATTGTCTTCAAAACAGTAATTTGGATTGTCTGCAAACTTAGTGGGACTTGATCTCCGTAAAACTGATTCACTACATGTTGATGCTGTTGTTTTCAGATTTTTAACAGATTTTCAAAATTAGGAAAAATTCAACAAAGGGATGTGTTCATGTTGTGAACAGTGATAATGGATGACATCAGTCTGAAGTTCAAGGGTCACTTCTGTCTTTGCATGTAAGATCAGCTGAGCACAGAACTGTCATAGTCCCCTTGTGTTTTTCAGTTATTCATAGGGGGAACTAACAAACAATTATGTGTCATGTTCATGGCCTCAGAAGGTAAAACCCGAACCTGTTTTTGTGCTTTTGCTGGGATATGTGGACAAATTACATTTAAGTCTACACCTCCCGTCCTATCCCTTTTGACCAGTTTGCTTCCTACAGTGGATGTATGTACAAGATTCATGATTGATTAATTCCAACAATGCAATGCATGTACATGAGGATAATACATTATGTTGAAGCCATCTAGTTCTGGTACGGTAGTCCCTCCTTAGAGAGACCGCCCCTAGTGCCACCCAAAAGGTGGTCACATAAAGCAGGTGGTCTCTCAAAGGAGGTATAAATAACATGAAAAGTACCAGAGAAAGACCTGACAACTGTGGTCACCCAAAGGAGGTGGTCTCCCAAAGGAGTGGTCTTTCAAAGCAGTGGTCTTTCAAAGGAGGGACTACTGTATTGCTAAAGAGACTATCCTTAAGGCTTGTATAGCCACTTTCAGGACAGCCACCTTCACAATTGAACAAAAAATATTGATTCATGACCAAAGAGATTAAAATATCATATCCAGTGGTGCCTGCTGTGTGCAGCCACAGTACTTTATATGGTTACATTGTTCAGACACAGGAGTCTGTTTGAAAATTTACCTGCAGTGACAGGTCACCTGCTGTATGTGGTCACTTTTTCTTGGCAGAAGGGGTGACCACATACAGCAGGTTTTACTGTTTAAGCATATAAGGATGTTCCTGTGGTACAGAAGAGTCGTGTTTCATTTCATAGTAATGACAACCTGAGAGTTACCGATAATACATTGACAAACTTGTTGCATTCCAAATCATATTTGTTATGAACAATAACATGTACACATTCACATATTAATTTTGTCTGCAAGAATAACAGTTTGCTAAGGGACACCTTTCACTATAATTGCTGATTATATTTTGTTTAACTATTATCTTGAATGTATAAAAAGCTAGTCTGGTTATCTCTCTCAACAAACGTAATGGGAGGAGGTCAGAATTAATCAAATCTGGGATTTTAAATCTTCTACAGTTCCTAGTAATATTTTGGTTGGTTTTACTAATTGTGTGTGAAGTCTCAAGGTTGGTATATTTGTAATTTGACCTTCTCCTCTATATATACTGGGGGTCTGAATGTTTCTTGTGGTCAGATCAACCCGATTTGCTAGATTAAAGTGAAAACTATGAAAGTAATAAGGTGGTTGATTATTGTGAAATTTATGATAAATCAAACATGAAAAGTGAAATTTATCTTACCAATTTTCATTATTAATAGATTAAAAAATGGATCCGTATGTGCATTATATTTGATCTTAACTACTGCTTGAATAGCTTGTTTCAGCACTTTTTGCAACCGATTCAAGTTACCAAAGCCCCACAATCATGTTATTCCATAAGTAATATGAGATTCTAAAAGACTTCTGTAAATCAAAACAATAATATTAGCAGGTAGATAAATTTTCAGTTTTCTTAAAATTCCACTAATTCGTGATATTTTGTTTGCAAGTGCAGTAATATATTTGTTGGTTACAGACCACAGTTGTGATTGGCTGGTTGTGCATCCCAACGGAGATAGTCTGTAATTGTGAAAATACTGTGTTTTCAGCATGCTTTAGTTTCTGTTTAAATAAAGTTATCTAAGTCAGGCTTGCTGAATCACAGAGCTGCTTCATTGGTGGTCATATAAATGCACTGTCTTCCAGGCCAGGTGGAAACTTAATGGTGGGGAAGGGCAATGATGACAGATTGCTTTAGAACCAGCTTTTAAAATTCTTTGTTTTTATACCATAATGTTTTAATTTGGTTAATAGAATCATGTGATCTATGGTATGAAAAGCCTTAGAAAGGTCTAGAAAAACTGCTAGGGGAATTTGATTAATATCTAGGTGATCATATTATTGGTCAGTAAACTCTAACAATGCTAATTCTGTAGAACGTTCTCTACGGAATCCATACTGATGTTTGTAAAATAAATCATTTTCGATAAAGTATCTAAATAGCTGATGATTTACAATCGTCTTGTAAATTTTTGAAATTGCAGGTAATAATGAAATGGGTCTACAATTGTTTATATCATGATTATCTCCTTTTTTGTAAACTAGTATGACCCTTGCAACTTAAACTTTGTTTGGAAAGACCCTGCTAGTTGAAGATTGATTTATTTATACTGTCAGTGAAGATATCAAGAGGTGAGAAGACAGTTTTAGGATTTTAGTTGACATTTTATGTACATGTTTGTAAATTACGTTATGACACCACACATAGGCCACTCAAGCTTTTGTGCCTTAGGAATAGAAATAAAATTCAGAGTTGAGTAATTTCATTGGTGCATACAGGCTGTTTGAGTATTTCTCTGTGATTGGGTGGTATGTGTTTACGTGTAAATGCGCCTGAGTAAAATTTACAAAGTGTGGGGACATAAAGTGGTGTGCTGAAAGACACACTGTGACATTACCTCCATACAGCAACAACACTTTACCAAATTATGGCAGCTGTCAACAAGTCCTTTGAGTAGTCAACAGTTGAAACTGTTCCTCCTTTATACGAGGGATTAGTAGGTCCTCACCTAGAATACGGCAATGTTCTGTGGCTGCCCTTTAACAGGCAACATCAGCAGGTAGTACAGCAAAGAAATATCAACCGATCTATGTGTGACCAGACTAAAAAAGAAAAACAGGATTGCCGACACTATATTACAGAAGGTGAGGTGATATGATCCAAGCCTACCAAGTATTAAAGTGCATTTACAGAGTGGATGTATTCAGGTTTTCACTTTCTCTTGGTGGGTTACCACAAGAAGACACTCCTTCTAGCTCTTTAAGTCCCAGGCCACAAAGGAATCCAGGAGCCATGCACTGAGTCACAGAGTAATCAAAGACAGGAACAGCCAGAACGGCACGGTGGTCAGTGCCCCATCCACCAACTCTTTTCAAACTAGGCTAGTGCTCACTGGAAGGGGCACATTTATGTGGTACCAACGTGGACAAAGACCAAGTAGTACAGTGTAAAGGAGTACCTCTATATCACAGTCTGTTAGCATGAGGCAGATTGCTTCTTTATAAAGTTATGAATGTTATACATGATTAATATAATTTACATAAGGAATGCTCCCATCCTTACATAAACCTAACCACTCATATGTGTTAAACATGGCTCAAAGCCAACCTTGCTCATGACGTAAATGGAAGTAGATTAGTCTGCTAAGTACGCATGATTATTACTTATGTCAGTTGTTTTTGAAGCTGATCCATGCACACTCTCCATTGTCGTTGCAGTCACGTGCCAAAGTAGGATCAGATACTACAGGCTCATTTAGCCTTTCTCCATACTATGCCTTATCACCAGATACATAGATACAGTGTAGATTTGCTACCTGGTACTGTTTGAGCCTGAATGATACATAGGGCTGAACCACCCCATCTAGGTCAAGCAATGGTATCACTCACCAAAGCTGTAACACTTGGCTGGCAATGAAAGCTGTATAGCCAATCAGAATAAAGCTTACAAATGCCCTCCCTCCCCCATCACTGCATAATGGAGATACAAGGCCAGAGGATAGGATTCTGGCCTCCCTGACAAACAGAATTGTCTATCGTAAAAGCATAGCTGAACAGCAATTTGCAAAGTAAGTAAAATGAAATATATAATAAGTAAACCTTTTGGCTTTTGTGATGCACATATAAGGCCTATTGAAGCATTGTTACTTGTATGAACAAATAAAATGAGTTTTTATTTGCAGAAAATGACTTGATTATGTATGGACTGAATGTGTGCCTTTATGTAGATGTGTTGATGATAAACAGGTTATCATATGGCTTGATCTGTCTCAATTTGTGTATCAGATCAGATGCACCTGCAACCGCTTCTGTCTTCAGCCTCAGCTGATCTGACCTGATACACAGAGGGATACAGATCAAGCCTTGTGATAACATATAATTATCACCAAACACATAGATACAGGGCACTATGCAAGGTAAATTGGCACCTGGTACAGTTCCGGCCTGAATGATACACAGGGCTGAGCCACTCCATCAAAGTGCAGCTGTGGTATCACTCAGCTGCCAAACAAAGCTGTATAACCAATCATGTTACTTCTTGCATACCTATTCCATAATCTGCCAATTGGAATAAAGCTAACAAACTAGAAAGGAAGATTTGCTTCAAAGCAGATCTGTCTGTGTGCCTTCCAAAGTTGCAAATATTAAATGGTACAACTTTTGTGCTTTGGTACTTCACATTCCATTAAGCTTATGGCTGGATGAAAATTTCCGAAGTCCAAATGACTTTGACCTTTGACCTTTAACTGTTACAGGTTACTTGTAAATTGCAAAAATGTACAGTGTTACAATACCCACAATTTAAGTCCAACATGATTAGAATTGGATGGAAATTGGTTGAGTTATGGCTGGGTGAAACTTTCAAAGGTCCAGATGACATTGACCTTTGACCTTTAGGGCTCAGATGTAATTTTTAAAATGTTCAGTGTTGCAATAGCTACAATTTGAGCCCAACATGATCAAAATTGAATGAAAATTGACCAAGTTATGGCTAGAAGAAAGCCACCATCGAAAATGGCCTTTGACCGTGAAATGACCTTTGACCTTGAGATGACCTCTACCTAAAGTGAACCCAGACCCTAAAATGATATTTTGACGTAAGATGTTCAGTGTTGCAATAGCTACAATTTGAGCCCAACATGATCAAAATTGAATGAAAATTGACCAAGTTATGGCTAGAAGAAAGCCACCATCAAAAATGGCCTTTGACCATGAAATGACCTTTGACCTTGAGATGACCTCTACCTAAAGTGATCCCAGACCCTAAAATGATATTTTGACCTAAGATTGGCCTTTGACCTTGACATGACCTTTGACCTTGACATTTGAGATGACCTTTACCTTGCTATGATAGAATTCCTATCCACTTGGAAGTATATCTACTATAGTATATAAGATATTGAAGATTAAAACTTAAATTAGCCCACACTTGCATAATTTTGAAAAGCATGACCTCTCATTATATAAAGGCAAGACTTCAGAAATGTGTAGTGTTACAATAGCTACAATTTGAGTCCAACATGGCCACAATTGGATAAAAATTGACAAAGTTATGGCTAGAAGAAAGCCACCATCAAAAGTGGCCTTTGACCTTGAAATGATCTTTGACCTTGAGATGACCTCTGCCTGAAGTGGTTCTTAACCTTTAATGTGACATTTTGTCTTTAAAATGTCATTTTGATCTAAAACTGACCTTTGACCTTGACATGAGAGATGACCTTTGCCTTCGTATGATCGAACTCCAATACACTTGGAACCACATCTATTATAGTATAAGATATTGAAGATTTAAAACTTTAATTAGCCCTCAATTGCATAATTTTGAAAAGCATGACCTCTCATTATAAAAAGGCCAGACTCCATCTATAGAAGTATAATTGTGCCAAGTTTGGAGTATCTACGTAAAATACTTTTCAAATGAAATGTCAGACAAATTTTCCTGTAAAGGAAGGAAGGAAGGAAGAAAGACAGACAGACAGACAGACAGACAGACAGACAGACAGACAGACAGACAGACAGACGGACAGACAAACAGTATGTCTGTGTTGGCACACAGACATAATAAGCCTCTCCCCACCCATCCACCCATCACTGCATGATGGAGACCCAAGGCCAAAGGACATGATTCTTGCCTCCCTTGCTAACAGTTGGAATTGCCTGTTGTGAAAGCAGAGCTGAACAGGGAAAGTGAAGACCAGTATGTTGTTGGATTTATTCTATGTTTGGCAGTGAGTTATCATTTTCTGGAGTGAAATCCAGAAATAGTAACTCACGGTAGGTCACATGTCATGACCGGTAGCGCCGCTTCGGCACCCGTCCCCTTGCCGCTGATGCCTACCAGTACCAGACCAACAACGATCCCGAGTGAGAGAAAAAAAAGTCACTCGCAATCCAGCCATGTAAGATTTTGTTTATTCTGTGCTTGAATGGGTATTTATCGCCAAAAATATGCCGTAGGCCTACTTACAACGCCTACCTGGTGTACCGTGTTTGTTTGTGTTCGTCGCAGTTATTTACGTCACGCATGATGTATAATCAAACATCCCTCGCGCACATTTGATTTTGTCTAAACGTTAATGCACTACGTCACTGATGCAGGCGCGTCACAATTTACTTGTAATAATGTTTAAGTCACGTGATTAACAGTGACTCCAAGTGAAAAGTCTCCGCTTCAAAATGGCGACACCTAAGCAACAAGAGCGACAATTTTTGCGGTAAATACTCGATTAAACATAGAATAAATAAAATCTTACATGGCAGTGAGTGAGTGACGATTTTTCTCTCACTCGGGATCGTTGTTGGTGGGGAAAATCACTCGTGACCTGCGGTCACACGTGATTTTCCCCACCAACAACGATCCCTCGTGAGAGAAAAATCGTAACTCACTCACTGCCATGTAAGATTCTATATATATTGGATGGGACTCCAGCTTCTGGCATGTGGTTAGCCACTTTCAGATCAGAGAAAAGATAGGTACAGCCGTTGTACCAAGAAGTTGATACACAATTTTACCATTTTTCCTCCCATTACTAAATTTTGTCTGTAATGTTCACATTCATTGCATTTTAAAAGTCAGTTCCATGAACACAGAGATCAGTTGATTCTATGGCCAGGTGAGTGGAGGGTGATCATTAATTAACCCTTTCCCCTTTGAATTGACACTTGAATCAACAACTTTCCTTGGCATGAGTTGGGCACTAAGTACCCAACTCATGCCAAGGAAAGTTGTTGACCTGGGGCATGTGATCTTGATCGGGCTCATCGACAATTATCAGTCAAAATTGTTTTTCATTCTTGTTGAAATTAGCTGAAAACACTGAAGCAGATGACATTTGACCACCAGCCGGTTTAAGGGGGAAAGGGTTAATGGCATTATTTAGGTCATGGTCTTAGTTGTTGTGTAATCTGTGTATGTCACATTGTAGTTCTTCATCTATTGTTGAGTCTGTTCAGGCTGAAACTACATGTTATATGATCAAAAGTAATAGGGAAAGACCACTGTATGGATTATGGATTTTTAAACCTCATTAAGAATGTTAAACATTATATGCACAAAATTTGTATATAATGTGCAGATGGAACACACAAGAAGTATAGACCAGCTTGAGGGGGCAGGGATTGAATGCTGTGTGCTGGGTTCAAACCAGTTTTATTTATTGTCTCCATTGCACATATCTTTGCAGGTTGCATACTATGTCCATGGTGCCTAACAGTGAAGGCCTACCTTAACTGATCAATGTCTTTCCTGTAGTGCATGGTACTTGGTACATGTTGTACATTGGTAATGGTGTGTAATTGTAATGTACACACTGATATCTTTCTTTCAGTGAGTACTAAACTAGTTGGATAGCATATGTTTCTAATTCCTATTTAGAACTTGAAGTGTTTCATGTCATTTTCAGGTGCTGCTATGCATTATAGGTTTACATTTCATAACTCGATGAATAGACGCTTGTAACCTTGAATGTGTCAATAAAGGATTTACCTCTTACATGTACATATACTCAAAACAGCTGAGATTGTACGCCACACTGAAGGTAACATGTTAACTGTGCCACCTGGTACAGTTAACATGTTACCTCCCTGAAATTTTGGCATTCATTTGCTGAAAGAAATACAATTTTGTGTCCAGGATTTTGATAAATTGGTGTGAAATTACTAGACAAAAAAAAAATAAAATAACTGTGCCATCTGGTACAGTTAACATGTTACTTCCCTGAAATTTTGGCGTTCATTTACTGAATGAAATACAATTTTGTGTCCAGGATTTTGATAAATTGGTGTGGAATTACTGGACCAAAAAAAAAAAAAAAAAAAAAAAAACAAATAAAAAAAAAAAAAAAAAAAAGAACCAAAAAAACCAAAAAAAACAGTGAAATTTGCACATATGATATACCAGAAGAGCAACCTAATTGTTTGGCATTTAGCTCATTAATTATTAATTGTCTTGAATGACCAGCTAGCAGGGTAAACCCGGTTGGTCAAGAGGCCCTTATTACTTTACATGTATGTTAATCATGTTAATACAATAGCCTAATTGAAACAATTATCAGAGGATGAATGACAGACCCTGACAAGTGCCCACAACAGAAGGCAGTAGCAAGTGTGTGGGTTAACTAAGGAGGTATCATGCCAGAATGGTTAAGTGAGCCAAATAATAGCAAGATCAATCTTGAAAAAAACATTTGCAGGGTTTATACTCTCTCTCTCTCTCTCTCTCTCTCTCTCTCTCTCTCTCTCTCTCTCTCTCTCTCTCTCTCTCTCTCTCTCTCTCTCTCTCTCTCTCTCTCTCTCTCTCTCTCTCTCTCTCTCTCTCTCTCTCTCTCTCTCTCTCTCTCTCTCTCTCTCTCTCTCTCTCTCTCTCTCTCTCTCTCTCTCTCTCTCTCTCTCTCTCTCTCTCTCTCTCTCTCTCATATCCAGTGCTTGTATCTGTATCTTGTAGGGCTCAATTAAAAAAACCCAAAAAACTGTTGCTTCTCAGTTGGTGATATATAAAGCAGTTGAATGTGTATGTTATGGTCAGCCATACCTTGGTGTCCATCCATCAGTGTCTGCTATTGCTCATCTATGATTCCACATTTTAGACTTCTACTTTTCCTTGCATGTAGCTGTAGCTGTGATATATATATATCTTCTCAGTAAAGGTAGCAGCTTTCTGAAAGAGCTGATGTGACAAAAAGAGCAAAATGTTAATAAAAAGCTATCTGCAAAGCCAAACTGTCCTGGCCATGTCATGTCCAATTTTTAAGTTAACCCCTTGAAATATTTTCGACATATTCTATGAATGAAGAATGTGTATCCTGCGTGGAAATGTATTACATAATATGGGTGACCTTGGCAGACTTTCACAAGGTCACTAAGGTCATTTCAGGAAATGATTTTTTCTGATGCTTATCTGAATTTTTGGACAAATATCCATATACCAGTGCAGGAATATTATGCAGACAAAAGTCTGTGATTTGAAGTCATGGTAGTGCCACTAGTGGTTATTATTGAAAGTAACATCATAGTTATCAAAAACACATGAAGTTCATTATTGTGACAATAAATTGAGACAGAACTGCAAAATGTACACCAAATATGGGTTATACCAATGGTCAAATTTTGTAGTGTGTTGCGTGACCATGACCTATTTTTCAAGATCATTAATTAGGAAAAGGACACTAAATTCAATATGTTGATAAAGAATAAGGCAAGTAATACCAAATGCACTGCAAAATTACTGTGTATCATGTAGAGGTTTGATATTGAATCATATGGATAACCACGACTAACTTCTCAAGGTCATGTTAGGAATGTATTATAGGAAATCATTTTTGGTGATGGTCATCAGATTATATATCCGCAGAGCATTAGGCCCATGGGCCTCTTGTTAGCACTGTTTAGTATTAAAATATGGCCCATAAAAAGCAAACTTCCATGGAAGTATGAAGAGTACTTCCATGTGGAATTCTCATAATATATTTGCCAATAAAAGGCATGCTTTCATACAGAAGTTCAACTGAAACGGACACTGTTTGGGTCATAGAAAATAGTCCCTGGCATTGGTGTCGAGTTTTATCAACAGGTAAGATTTCTTAGTAGTAATCTAATGGCCTTTCACCCATGAGAGACACTTAATTGCTCGATCAGCTGAATTATTAATGAAATGCCTGAGCTATTAAGCTGCACCTGTAATCTTATCCTTTACAGGAGAGCCTATATGCATCACCAAGTCTAAGGGAGCTACAGATGAAATCTTGCATTGATGCTTGTATGGTTCTTTATAATACAGTCTAGTATGGAAAACTTCATGAGGCAAAATTTTGAAGAGGATTTCTGGAATGTGTGAATGTTGCTATTGAAGGGATGGCAACCTCATGCCATGTAGTTGTCTGACCTTATGTACAACAACTGGAACATAAGTAGTCTGTACTGATTTATTCTATGTTGAGCACTTGTATGCAGAGATACTGGGCTTGAAAGTGGCATTTCAGGGACACCTTGATGACAAAATATAATTGACAAAGAATACAAAAAAATGCTATCAGGATAAGCTCAGGGTATTTTGAGGACAAAATTCATATTTTGACATATTCACGTGTCAACTGGAATTTGTAATGTTTCGTTTTAGCCAACTGTAATTCATCAGTCCAGAGGGTGAATTTTGCACAACTTTCCCATCCATGTCTGTGTGTTATGGTTTGGCTTTGCACATTGACGTGTCATGCCAGTAAGCCCCACCCCCAGGAGTCAGCAAATACAGTGAATTAGTCACTGCGACCTTCGACATTGATCTACTGGAATTCCCCATAATTAACACACACATTTAGCCCCAAATTTATTTTCATGATGTCCTGGTGCACGTTATTCACTGGCACATAGGTCTAGAAACTTTTTCCAGCCTTATGTTTGCCATTTTGGAATCATCATAGTTTGGGGTAAATGGGCATTTGGGCGATAATGATGTGTTCATCGAAATAGTCCTCAAAATGCTCAAGACTACCATATTTTGTCACAAAATGCATATAAATACATACTCTCCTCACTCTCTTTTTGAACAAACCCTAGGTTATAAACAACTCTCCTGCGATCGTTTCTTTATGTTAAATCTTCAACATTGGTTGTCAACAAGTGCGCACCACATAACAATACCGTATTACCAACACATCGAAACTTCCAAGAAATTTATGCAAACTTTCTGTTTGGCGCAGTCACAATTTTGACTGGTTTTTTTTTGGGGGGGGGGGGGGGCTTGGTGGTTTTTTTTTTTGCTTTTTTACCTCAGCTGACTTGTCATTCAGCTGAGGTTTTTTGAGGGTCCGTTGTCTGTGCGTCGTCCGTCCGTCGTCCACAATTCACATTTTCGACTTCTTCTCAAAAACCGTCAGCCAGATTCACTTCAAACTTGGTGGAAATGTGCCTTGGGTGGGTCTCTACCAAGTTTGTTCAAATGGTTGTGGTCCAGTGATTTTTGGATTTTTAATGAATTTTTTTGTTCTTTTTGGCTAAATCTTAAAAAATCTTCTTCTCCGAAACGCTCACCCAATTGCTTTGATATTACACAGGAACACTCCCTGGGACTCCTAGTTCTTAATTTGTTCACCAGGTGGCACTGCAATTTTTTCCTAATTTTTTATGAATTTTTGTGTGTTATAGCTATTTTTGACTTCTTCTCCAGAACCATCACTCAGATTAAGCTGAAATATGGTGGATATGTTCCTTGTAGAGGGGTCAAACAAAGTTGTTCACTGTGTGGGAATGTTGCGGATTCCTGATTTTTAACGATTTTTTCAATTCGGGTACTTATCGGTCAATGCAGCTTTCCTATTGATTACTATGGAAGTCAATGGGCATTCTAATGCTAATTCACATTTTCTACTTCTTCTCCAAAACCGTCATCCAGATTAACTTCAAACTTGGTGGCAATGTACCTTGGGTGGGTTTCTACCAATTTTGTTCAAATGTTCATGCTCCAGTGATTTTTGGATTTTTAATGAATTTTTTTGTTCTTTTTTTTGTTGGACAAAATCTTAAAAAATCTTCTTCTCCGAAACTGCGTACCCAGTTGCTTTGATATGGTACATAGACACCCCCGGGGACACCTAGTTCCCAATTTGTTCACCAGGTGGTGCTGCAATTTTTTTTAGGAATTTTTGTTATGGTTTTGCTATTTTTCACTTGTTGTCAGAACAGTCCCTCAGATTAAGCTGAAATGTGATGCATATGTTGTTGTGGAAGGGTCAAACAGTTTTTTACTAGGTGGCACTGCTTTGGATTCCTGATTTTTAAGGATTTTCAATTCAGGTACTTATCGTTCGATGCAGCTTTCCTATTGATTACTATGTAAGTCAATGGGCATTCTAATGCTAATTCACAGGACAACTGACACGAAATTTACTGTTTACTTGATAACTTGAGATCTGTTTTGAGTTAGCTACACATGTTAATTATTCTGTATGAAGGTCATGCTGAGACAGTACATGAATGACCTTGACCTCGTTTGTGGGGTCACAGTGCAACATACATGAATTTTACTCTTCATTATAACTTGAGAACTACTTGAACTTTGATGTTGCACATGTAAGTGTTCTTCTATAAAGGTCAGACTTACTCAGAACATGGTGTCCTTGATCCTTTCCCAAGTTCATAGAGCTGCAAGTGTGATGAATGTCAAGATCAGCTGAGGCACGGGCTGTTCACACAGCCCTCTTGTTTGTTTTCTGTTTTTGTTTGTCTGTTTTGTTTTGGTATCAATTGATGGATTTACAATATAGATATGAATGAAAGTGGATGTGTTAGATATGTGTGCTGGGTGACTGTGAAAGTGCCAATGATCTCCACTAGCAAAGCACTGTTCAGTTTCCGTGGCTTTTCCATTGCACAAGTTTACAACAATAATAATAAGATTTTACACTGTTCAAGTGGGTGTCCAGAATGGTCATGCATTGAGGGACAGATTTGTGTAAGTTTGCTGTGTGCCTGTAACTGACATGAGCCCCACACTCCAATCTACTGAAACATTGACATCAATCCTTCATCATTCCAAGCAGCCAAAGCATTGGCCTGTCATCACATGTCACCTTCGTTTATGTTTTACTTCAAGTAGAAAGTATTTGAGTGAAAATTGTAAATAGGCAAACAGAGCTTACCCCGGTGCAGCACATATTGCAATGTAGAGTGGGTGCTGGGCAGTCCACCAGTACCAAGGTAAGCTGTAAACATGGTTTCTATTCTAACCTGGAGATGTTTAATCTGTGCAGAAAGCAAGAGATCATGCTCATCCCTTCTTTTGCCAGTTTGCATAATTTTTATATAGTGGACTTGATGTATCACAATGAAATTGAAAAACGGGTGCTACATAAAACTTCACCCTACATGTTGAGATATCCCAGCTTTCAGTGAACCTGCAAGTAACTCTAGCATGTTTGGATGCTGTAGTGGTCAGTAGCTCCACTAAGTCCATCTGTTCTGGTGGATTATAGTTACTCTGTTGGTAACGACACTACTTTGAGTTGTTCAGGTAGTTTATTTTCACTCTCTTAGTAGCTCCACTAAGTTGATTTGATCTGGTGGTTTGTGTTACTCTGTTTGTAACTCCACTACTTCTATTTGTTTTGGTGGTTTGTGTTACTCTGTTAGTTACTACACTACATTTATTTGTTCTGGAGGTTTATGTTCACTCAGTTAATAGCTGCACTATGTTGATTTGATCTGGTTGTGTATGTTACTCTCTTAGTGACTCCACTATAAGGATTTGTTTTGGTGGTTTATGTTACTCTGTTAGTAGATCCACTACTTTATTCTGGTGGTTGACGGTTACTCTGTTAGCAACTCCACTGCTTTAATAGCGCCACCATGTTGATTTACTCTGGAGGTTTTTTTATGCCGTGACTCCACCACCATAGCAAACAAACCATCCAATTAAAACCCAGAGGATTCTCCCGTGGTGATCGGTGTGATGTGTGCGGGAAGCAAAATATTATGTAATAAAATAATGTGGTAAATGATACACCTCAAAAGTCACACCTGGGTTTGGCTTGTTCTAGCTGTTGATATAATAATTCATTTTGTGATGCCAATTAATCTCTGATTGCAGTGGTTAACGTTGTAGTCATGTTACATGGACCTGTAGGTGTGAGGCAATTAAAACCCGTGGTAGCCAAATGCACATGTGCCGGTGTGAGATATGAAGCCAGTCATGGAGGAGGTTTTGCCTTGGCCTTAACAATGTACTTTTGTAAAAGCACGAGAAACAGTCTACATTAATGTTGGAATATAATCCAGTCCATAGGCTTGACAGAGCAGTCAATTTAATGAAAATCTCAGAATTAGCTTCCTTTGTGAAGAGAGATCTCATTCAACAGCCAGCACGTGAAATGTGTGGATGCAATAGACTTGTGTACTCCATGAACCCCAAAAGTAAAGTACAGGTACACAGCATGGTGATAATGGCAGGGAGGGTTTTTTTTCTTTTTCTTTTTTTTTTTTTTTGCCGGGGGGGGGGGGGGGGGGGGGGGGAGATTGACCAAGTTCTAAAAAATTGAGGGTAAAATTGAAGGGGATTTGTGCTGAACACTTTAAAATAAGCCTTATAGTATTCATTTTTAGTTTGCATTGCAAAATGTATAACCTTTGGGTATCCTGGACCACCAAAGGTTTGCTTAGAATCTAAACCATTTAGCCATCCTGGGACCCCAAGGTGGCCTTAGAATCGAAACCATTTTGCCATGCTGGACCCACAAAGTTGCCTTAAAATGTAAACCATTTTGCCACCCTGGACCCTTAAGGTTGGCTTAAAATCTAAACCATTTAGCCATCCTGGACCCCCAAGGGTGGCTTAGATTCTTAACCATTTAGCCACCCTGGACCCGAAGGTTAGCTTAGAATCTAAACAATGTAGCCATCCCGTACCCCCAAGGTTGCCTTAGAATCTAAACCATCAAGCCACCTTTGAGGTTACAGACTACAGTTATGATTGGCTGGTTGCGCATCCCAACGGAGATAGTCCGTAATTGTGAAAATACTGTGTTTTCAGCATGCTGTAGCTTCTGTTTAAATAAAGTTAGCTAAGTCAGGTTTGCTGCATTGCAGAGTTGCTTCATTGGTGGTCATATAGGTGCACTGTCTTCCAGGCCAGGTGGGAACTTTATGGTGGGGAAGGACAATGATGTGACCCTGGCAAGAGCACAGTTCATACACCTGTATAAAGCTGACATCCAGGTGTTGTCTCGTATTTCAATTATCACAAATTAACGAGCTGGGAATTGTATGACAAAAATCCGTCCATATTTTTCTGACATTTTTATCTGTTAAATGCCGTTCACGGAATTTCAAAATACCAAAATGCTGATTTTTTAGACTGAAAAATGCTAATATGAAAAATAGAAGGATTTATAACTGTGGTCTGTGGCCTTGAACTCTAAGGTTGGCTTATAATGTAAACAATTTGGCCGTCCTGGACCCCCAAGGTTGGCTTAGAGGCTTAGAATCTCAACCACTTAGCCATGCTGTGCTCCCAAGGTTGGCTTATAATCTAAACAATTTAGCCACCCTGGACTCCCAAGGTTGCCTTAAAATCTAAACCATTTAGCCATCTGGGAAGCCTAAGGTTGCCTTAGAATCTAAACCCTTTAGCCATCCTGGACCCCCAAGGGTGGCTTAGATTCTAAACCCTTTAGATATCCTGGACCCCCAAGGGTGGCTTAGATTCTAAACCCTTTAGCCATCCTGGTATCCTCAAGGTTTGCTTTCAGTTTTCAGAGTTGAGTGAATGGTATGGATTATGCATCTCAAAGCTAAACAACTGCTGAGTTACTCAGGGTCCATCATATGGAACAATTTGCCAAAGGAAACCAGGAAAGCAATAACTTTGCTTGAATTCAAAAGATCATGTACTAAGTATATTTTAGGATTGCAATACCAGTCACAGAATTGGAAGATCTCCAGAGAACTACTTGAACGACACATACCAGATGAGGGATCAAGCTATCTCTAGGATTTCTGCCAGAGTGGAATTTTAGGGTACTCAAATTTTCATATTGTCAAGTAAAAATTCTAACAATGAAGCCTTTATGGGGTATTTCAGGGTAATATATGCTAAAATTGTTCTTTTCTGCTTTAGTTTTTGGGTAAGCAAAAGTACCCTTGAGACTTTTAATGTCTCCCGATGGAAGCCGGGGGACATACTGTTTTAGTGCCCATTTCTTCCGCTTCTTTATCTTGTTGTTGTTGTTGTTGTTGTTCAGGTTCTTCAACACTTGGTTTCCATGCGATAAGTCTTGAAGGACTTGACAGAATTTGATGAAACTTGGTAGGATTATGTATCTTGGCAAGACCTAGGTTGGGATTGTATTTGGATGACCTTGAGCGAATTCTCATTATGTGGAATTGGTTTCCGTTCGATAAGTCATGAAGAACATGATGGAATTTGATGAAGCGTGGTAGGATTATGTATCTTGGCAAGACCTAAGTTGGGATTGTATTTGGATGACCTTGAGCGAATTCTCAAGGTCACAGGGTCACTTATGTGAAATTAGTTTCCGTGCGATAAGTCTTGAAGAACATGATGGAATTTGATGAAACTTGGTAGGATTATGTATGAAGGTAAGACCAAGGTTGGGATTGTATTTGGGTGACCTTGACGTAATTTTCAAGGTCACAGGGTCATTTATGTGAAATTGGTTTCTCTACAATATGTCTTGAAGAACTTGATGAAAATTGCTAGAGTAATGTATCTAGGTGAGAGCTCAAATAGGATTGTAATTTTCTAGCAAACTTGGTCATTTGTAATTTGTTATCACTGGTAGCTTGTTCAGAAACGTAAGTGTTCCACCAGGAGACATTTGATTTTCTGTTGGAAAATCAGTCTGTTCTAGTTACCTTATGCTATTTTACCCTTTTTACCCTCTGGCGGAAACCCTGTATCCCTACCCCTTACCTTGCCACAGTTAGTATAAAATAAGCAAATATATTTCACCAATGTAGAACCCAGTTCCAGTGGTGTCCTGCCTCTTATTAGCCATTTGGTCACTGTTCCCACGAACTTGAAAGACAGAGTTGAGATTTAGTTATTTCTGTGCACCAATGAAAGCCATCGGAACTTGGTGCAGCACCAACAGGTCACCATGTGTCTGCATCATATCCCGGAGATAGTAAGCTGTGTACGTAGTGTGTGCATTCCATCAAACAGCGACTTTGTCAATGCTTGTAAGACCAGAGCCAAGTACCACTGTGGTACTATTCTGCTGCCGACTGGACGATCAGTGTAAAAGCTCTGGATCAAAGCTGACAGATGTAGGTCTGATCCAAGGGGTCTGCCCGGTTTCTTGCTCAGTGATGCAGAGGTCGCTGTAGGGTAACTTCCTACTGACAGCGGACTTAGCTCTTTTTCCTCAAATAAAGATAAGAGGAAAATGGCCACATCAACACAGGTAGGCTACCACAGTCCTGTTATCTGACATCAACATCTTTGCCTTTCACCATGGGCTCAAACTTCAGCAGAGCTAGGTGCACTGCTTCCTGGAGTTCTAGCCAACTGATGTGAAAGTTTGTCAACGGCAGAGGCCTGATGCCAGAGACCATGTTGGAGCTTGTATACAAGTGTCCTTCTGGTTGATAGAAAATGTTCAGTCTTTGTGCCTGAGAGCCTTCGTAATCGATTTGGGAGCTTCCATGTGGAAGTGTGGAACTTCCAGAAACTTGTTCAGCTGGGACAGGTCCATGATCGGTCGCCAACCTCTCTCCCAGTTCGGCACCAAGAACAGTTGACTGTAGAATCCCGGGGTTGCCTGATTGTTTATGGACTTGATGGATCCTTTTGCCAACAGATTCTCTACCGCTTTGTTGAAAGCTGTCCCCTTCAGCTCTGAGGCTGGCGCTACGAACTTTCAAGGGATGTGGGATAACATTGGCAAGCCATGTACAACTTCATTTACACAATTTTAATTATAAAGTGATATCATTCTGTATATCAGCCACCCTATGATCCATGTGTTGGTTAAAACATCATGCAGGGCATGTGAATGTAAAAAGATTACTGCCTAGAAAATATTTCTAGCATATGAAATCAAATGGGTCACCAACAAGCAATATCAACAACCATGCAGTTTAAGTTAAGACAAATGTTTCCAAAATTCAATAAACAAGTTTTATTCATCATGTTATATGTAATAGACATGACAACTCTGGTAAACATATTAATATCAGGACAGTTTCACTAACGCTGAAATCAGGAAAGCTTAAACAACCAATCTGTAGACAACGGTTGGGTGCCTTGCCTGCCAGGCTGAAGCAGTAATTACTTGCACTAAGGTGACCCAGCCCACACCATCACCATGGCGTCAGAGAAACTGTACAAACCCATTGATCTGGTTGTACTTGCTGTAGTTGCACCCTCCTTCCCCATCTAGTTTTGAAGATATTCACAATTATAATCTGAATTCTTCCTCATATGCAAAAAGTTATTGTTTTGATGATTACAACCTCATGGCTCTACAATTCGCATGTCCTATTGTCCGGACAAGTAAAAATGGATGCAGGACAAGTAAAATTTGAAAGATATAGCATACAAAAGATAGGGGTACTTGTCCCCGGACAAGTAGACTTCAAAGAGAATTGTAGAGCCCTGAACCTGTTTTGTTTGCATATATGGGAAGTAGATATGTTGTTCCCTCCTTGTCTATTACTGTGTTACCCTTACGGTATCGAAATAATATCTTTATTTGCCTTTTAAAGCCCTTACTTTGAAATGCACACATCGTAAGTTGTCATTTTTTTCTGACACCTCCGGAGCAGCTGGGGTGCTGACATCACAAATGCAGCTCCCCGAAGTGAGCAGATAGCAAACATGGCGAGCCTATGGAGTGCCAGCTGTCGAAGTGTCACATCACTCTCTCTCTAACGAGTAGAAATTGGCACAAAAATGTGCATTTCTATATGTGTATCTGTGGAGGATGGGTTGTTGTGTTACTCTATCTGTGGAGGATGGGTTGTTGTGTTACTGTATCTGTGGAGGATGGGGTGTTGTGTTACTGTGGAGGATGGGTTGTTGTGTTACTGTATCTGTGGAGAATGGGTTGTTGTGTTACTGTATCTGTGGAGGATGGGTTGTGTTACTGTATCTGTGAAGGATGGGTTGTTGTATTACTGTATCTGTAGAGGATGGGTTGTGTTACTGTATCTGTGGAGGATGGGTTGTTGTGTTACTGTATCTGTGGAGGATGGGGTGTTGTGTTACTGTATCTGTGGAAGAAAGGGTGTTGTGTTACTGTATCTGTGGAGGATTGGTTGTTGTGTTACTGTATCTGGAAGATGGGGTGTTGTGTTACTGTATCTGTGGAGGATGGGTTGTTGTGTTACTGTATCTGTGGCAGATGGGTTGTTGTGTTACTGTATCTGTGGAAGATGGGTTGTTGTGTTACTGTATCTGTGGAGGATAGGTTGTTGTGTTACTGCCGTGTGCAACTATACCAAAAGTTAGTTGTTTTCAATTTCCAAAGGACCAGCATGTTTGCTGTGCCTGGACTTATGCCCTGCACATTGCCTGGGCAGAGTGGGATGGACCCAGCAATAGTACAGTCTTGTGTTGTCAACATTTTGTAGAATGAGACTTTGACACCAGTGGGACTAGCACTGTTGACAAAGCTGAAGCTTCTGCTGGGAGCAACTACTACTTCAACCTTGGATGCCTGTTATCTAATGTTAAGCCCTATTTTATTGTGGTGGTTTAAACTTCTCAAGCTGACAAACCTAAAGCTCACTCAGGTTAAAAAAAAATCACAATCATTGTTGCATGGTAAACACGCAGGCCAGACATTATTGTGTTAAACTTACTGCGGTTTGTGTACAAACGGTAAATGACTCCACACCTGGATGGCACCTGATGTCTCTTGATCTCATTATATTGATTGTCCGTGTAAAACCAGTGGCTGGCAGCCTCATGGGCCTGTGCTGGCTATGTGATTTGGATCAGTGGCACAAGCCAAACTGCCACAGTCACAGTTTATCAACTAGAGTTTACACTCAGCAAAACTTTGCAGGATTGTGTGAGGTATGGGACCCTACAGTATTAAACTCCAAACTCAAAGTTTTCAAACTGTCAGACCAAACACCTTACCAGCCTGTTTTACTGCTGTTAGCAATAAGAGTGACACCAAACCAAAATAAAGTAGAAAGATGGGCCATTTTAAATTACAATGAATAAAACTGCTTGATATTATTAACAGAAAGTTCACTTTACCAATCTAAGGAAAGAAGTCAGCTGATTCCCCAATCTGTTCTGTGTTGCCGCCATCACGTTAGCCTTTTTTTGGTATATAACAGCAAGTGGTTTCCATTGGTATGACTTGATTGTTCATTCTTCTGCCGCAGTTGCCCACTAAATTAAATCTTTTTCATCCTCATCAGAAAATTGAGAATGCCATCATCATCACACTGGCTATCACTACAGAAGTTCTCTATCTTGCCATGTCTAATGCTGGCACTAACACAGTGCTGTAGTCTATTGTGTGCCAGCTGGGAAGAATGTTCTGTTTGTGATGTCAGCAACAGTTTCGCGCCAGTGACCATGATCTGGTGAAAAGCCCGTGCTACTGGCTTGCCAAGGAGGCTCCTTTAAAATGCATCAAAATCATCATTTTAAATTAAGATAGTTATGAAAAATCACCAGATATCATTTAAGACATCTGAACCCAAACTTTATGGAAAGGAAGACCCTGCCAATCAATAGGACCTTTAAAATGGAACAATTTCGGATTGTATTCATAAAGTATGCAATACCTGAAAATGTGTAAAACTTGGAAACACGTCTTCATCTATCAAAATCTTGGAAGATAGCCAAGATTTAAATTTAGAATTGTATTCATTAGATGCACACTGGTCAGTAACATAGGTTTAAAACTTGGAATTGCATCTCTATCTATCATAGTCTTGAAGATGTTCAAGATATAAAATTTGAAATACCTCTAACTAAGTATAATTTAAGCAAAAATTAAAATGCAGCAGCTTTCATAGATACATAATGGTCAGTAACATTGCATTAACATTTGGAATCACATTCCAAGCTATAATACTTTTGAAGTGCTCCAAATTGGGTTAACGTTTGGAGTGCAAATTGTTTTTGAGCTTGATAAGAGGAGACAAAAGAGGTCAATAGGGGAGGAGCCACAGGTCAAATTATATATTATCATGATTTTATTTGGTTTATAACAAGAAAAATTGCTAGTAACATTGTGTATGGACAGTGGATCACATGAAGTTAGTTACAAGCATATTCAGGTATGTAGATGAGGTTATTGTTGAGTTTCCTTTTGTTAACATCTACCCTTTGTTTCCTTTTTGTGGTTGGTGGTGGTGGTGGTGATTGGGTCAGCTAAGGTCAAAGTTCCAAGAATATAGTGCAGCCTTCAAGTATTATATTTACCTCAGATGGTTTACCAGATTGTGATTGGTGTTTGTGGACAATACTTTATTATGTGTGTCTCTTAGCGTTCCTTGCAAAAGTGCTTATAATATTGAAAAGTTGATCTTTCTTGTTCTTACCATGGTAC
Source organism: Hermodice carunculata (assembly GCA_964020975.1). Taxonomy (NCBI): domain Eukaryota; kingdom Metazoa; phylum Annelida; class Polychaeta; order Eunicida; family Amphinomidae; genus Hermodice; species Hermodice carunculata. The sequence goes on along the minus strand of OZ026612.1, from coordinate 134,126,699 downwards.
TTTGAATTGCTTTAATTTCACTGTAATCTTATTTTCCCTTATTTTGTTGATAGCACAGAACCATGAAAGTAAAAGCATAGTGAAATAGAATTTTAACATTGTTTGAATTTATAGGAATTCTGTCCAAAACAAGGAAATTAAAATTACAGTAAAATGTCAAAAATACAAAAACTGTGAAAATTTAGACACGCCAAAATAGAGCAATTTACAGTAAATATGTTTGTAGTGATACAGAACTGCCGAAGTCTGCTACTTATGGTAGTCCTACAATTTATTCTGTGCTTGATTATTGAATGCTATAGCACAGTAATTTAAAATCAACCAATAAGCAAATTGCGGTCTTCCACAAAACAATTTGAGATAGATGGAAGGGGGTAAGGGGAGCACTGGGCACTGCCATTGTAGGAATCTTTTTTTTTTTTTTTTTTTTAAATAGAGGTGAAATAGTATATTGTTGGGACACCATTTCTTAAAATGCTGGGGATCAAAGCATTAATCATTTTACTATGCCTTGGGTATATCATGTTTAAAATGTAAGGGTGACTACTTGGTTGTATGGCTAAGAGGCCTTTTTGCCCACTGAAAGTGGCTATTCACGTATGTAGTTAAGTAAAGCATGATTTTTATTATAGATAAGTAAAAATCATGAATTATTTTGTAAATGCAGTAGGTGGTAGACATGTTTAAAAAGTGGCGGGTTGATTAGGTACAGTTTGCAACAGACTAATCTGTTGGATTGAATGTAGGGCCATGTTCATACCCCAATGCAGTGCATTGTGGGTATGAACATGGCAGCAGAAGGTCTTGTCTGCATGTTATGGGGTCTCTGTCAGGACTCCTAGTTCAAAGATTTCTTCTTTAAATTTTTATTTTTTGTTCACAAACATGGTACTGCCCAAGGACTTGTCATTTGTTTATATTCCCATCATACAAGTGCCTATACATGTCTTGTGAAGGCTCAAAACTATTAGCAAATCAGAGTGTTTGTCTGTGGTCAGCAAGCACACGAAGGTGGAAGTAACAATTTTGTGCAAACAGTTGCACTACTTAATAAATAAACTTCATTGGGATTATTTTCATAAGTGTAGGGGGAACTTTTTGATCGGCAAAAAATGCCAGTCAACAAGTTCCCTTCACATACTCATGAAAACAATCCCAATGAAGTTTATTATATTTGCATTTTTTCCTAATATATAGAAATTAATTAAAATGATGTGTCATTCTTATTATGGGGCTTTGGAAGTCTAGTTAGAATTGCAAAAATTCAAAAACAGTCAATTAGAGCAGTTGCAAAGTCTAAATATAATGCCCACACAAATAATATTTTAAAAAAACCCCGAAGAACTTAAAGGTTGAAGACTTATTTAAACTTTCATGTTGGAAAATATATCATAGATTTTGCAACAATAGATTACCATCTTATCTTCAAAATCTACCATTCAATGTAATAAATCATTACTCGAATTCTAGAACTATAAGAGCCCCAAGCCATTTAAGGAACAGTGATCAAAATACTGATCTACCACTTCTAAGGCCCCAAATACCCATTATAAGAACGAACAGAAGAAATACTAGAAATTGCATTAGGTTCAAAATACCTGAATTGATAAATTCAGGTCAGGTATTGATAAATTCAAGTTCACTGCCCCAAAGTTTACTCGGAAAGGCTAAAACTCATAGCCTTCTTAAATTTAAACAAAATATTAAAAAATATATATTTGAGCAAAATTATGTTAACTGCACCACAGTGGATTGCTATATATGTAATCAACCTGACATAGTCAATGTAATTTAGTAGGGGACACTGAGCACCTACCGTGAGAGGCTGGTCACTGGGCATATAATGGTGAATGGCGGTATACCTTGTGTGGTGGCAGAACACAGGGTAACCTTTAGCTTGGGTGCCACAAAGTACCCCAAAACACGCCACCTAAAAACATTGGGTGGGGCAGTGGTTTTCCCAGCCCAGCCTCGCCTCAGGTCTCCCACTCCTTTTTCAGTATGTACTTAGAGGCACATGTACATACAGTTGATTTTTACTCAAATATGCTTTTATGATGTAAATTCTCATCTACACACTCATACACACACACACACAACAGACATGCACAACAAAATGATACACAAATTATTAAGTGCCAATAGCTTATATCATCCTGATACCACTTTATTACATTTCATTTTGAACTGTTCATTCAAAAACTAATTAAGCTTTTGATGACTCTGTCATGAAATTTCGCAATTAAAATTGAACTTAGTTTTACTTTCAAACTAGACTGTAAAATCAATCTTTATCTCCATGGAACTGCCCTTTAGAATTCGCTTGCCACCCAGACAGTGGCTTAATGGCCTTATGGGACGTCTCCCCTAACAATATTTTAGTATAAACGATACATGGTATTTTTTCCATATGTTTGAGATATGTATGAGATATTGTTGAAATAAAATGAATCTTGAATCTTGAATCTTAACAATTACAAGTGCTACACGCTCATCTCAAAACATCTTTTCATCCACAAAAATTGCAAGGGTTTCAGCAGGTGTGTCAAATAGAAAGATTAATGCTAACCACACCCCCATCCAGTTACCTGCAAACTAGTTGAATACAAAATAGGAACAAACACGAAACAAAAATATTACCTTTGCAAATGTTCATTTATTTGTGTAGGCAGCTTTGAGTACATGATTTATCTGTACTAGGGAAACAAAGTACAAATTAAGTTATTTTCTGCATAAAATACCCAGAACAACATAATTAGTCAATATCAACACCACTGCAGTTACTGCAGATGTATCTACAACTGACCAAATCAGTGAAGGGGGTAACGGTTCAACGAGGGGGGGGGGGGGGGCGTGATAAACGTAGTTGTGGAATGTTTAATTTGAAATCATTCCTGCATTATAATGTGATTTTTTTGGCTCTGTGGCACTTCAATCAGTGACGAAGGAGTGTTGAATGTACTGTAAGCAGGTTCCTTGCTAGCACATGGGACAGTGGCTGATTCATGACAGGGGACAAGTGCGCTGGATGCATCCTGGACATATGCATGACCCATGTCTGGGAGTGTGCCAACATTGGCAACATCAGCAGAACCTGAAGCTACACGGGAAAGGGCAGCACTAAAAGCTTGTTTTTGTTGTGTCGAGCAGGATCTAGTATATGATCTAAGGGAAGCCTCACTCCTCTGACCAAACATGAACACAATGTGGCGAGCCTGAAAGCCAGTATGTGTTGATCCACAAGAGGGCGTGCAGGAGTTATGAATGAACAAAGAAGTGCCCAGTGTACTTGCACCTGAAATTATGGTGGGGCTGTGGTGTCTTCATGAAATGATGAAGGCAACAAAAACTCCTGTTCTGTCAATATCAAGATACATAAGGAATGTAACTATAAGAAATTGATAAATAAGGTTGCTCAGTATTAATAGCAAGAACGTCATCCTGAGTTGATCTTTTCAGAGTGTCCACATGCATAAATGACTGGGGAGTGGCCACTGTTGTCAGTGTTGACTAAGCTGCTGCATGACAGTGAACAGCCATTCCTCAATGTCAAAATATCCTCAATATAGAGCTGTCAAAGACTATGCGGGTAATTGACTCCAAGGTGTCAGATCATGTACCTCTCCCCATGCATGAAATAAAGACAGCCAGTCCTTGAAGGTGTTAGTTTTATTCCCCTCTCTTAACAGTGGAGCATTTAGCACATAATATCACAGGTTAATGCTTATAAATTAGATATGTAAGCATACTAAATATTACATGTAGGATTTTTTGCAGTGTCATGTTTGTCAGTCAAATATAAATATTTGCCAAAAAATTACGGTCACAAATCATCTATAAATTCATAACAGGTCAGACCATTTATAGTAAAGACATTCCTGTAGTCATGGAAATAAATTGGAGAAGGGTTATTTTTGTCCTTTGAATGGAATATTTGTCCTTGAATGGAATATGGCCATGTCGTTATGCTGCACACATTATGTTGGTGGGCTGACAGGTTTTGCAAACATACCAGGCCACTTCTTAATAAGTGTCTTCTTGTATAGCTTGTGAAAGAATAATTGATTCACTCAGTTCAAAATCATTTACAAACTTGTATCTAAAAGTTGTTACATTCAATCCCTAGCGTACTTGTTGGTGCAGAAACTTTGTGTGTGGGAGTGGTCTGGTGGTATTTTTAACACATTTCTCATAAAAGTAGCTCCATAGTTCAGACTTTATTTCCATGAAATCTTTGTAGGCTTTTCAATTTGTTTAAACTCATAAATATCCTTAGAAATGTCAGATAGCACTCTCATAATAATGGCAATTAAGTTCTGGATACAAAAACTGCAGAAATACTCTAACTATTTTCATGTATGAAAACTTCACCACCAGTTAAAATTTGAAGTTTCTCAGGTAACAATGATTTGGTGTGTACTTTTAAAAGACTTTGAAGTCTGACATGAAAGTTGCCACATCACGGTATGGTATTTACAAGGAACTTTCAGGCCATAGATATGCATTCTCCTATGCTGAGATGTGTTTTGCCGGCAATGGCCTCTTCAGTCAGTTGGTGATGAAAAAAAGCGTGCTTGGCTGGTTCTGGTTAAGGAGTCAATTGATGTCAATAATGGAGATTAAGAACGCAAACATTGTGAGGTCAGATTGTCCAATGTTTTTGTTTTTCAATCTTCTTTTTCTGTATTTTAATTACTACATGTACATGTATTTGTCAATGAAGTCATTTCATTTTCTCTTATTTTTGTGATTATGTATCATTGGGATGTTCATGCGTGGTGGCCTGAATGAAAGTGGTGACTATTGTGATGTCATACTGGGTGGCAGCAATCTGCACATCTCAACAATGTGGAATAAATGCTTGGGTATAGAAGTTTTCCCATTAACAGGGTTCAACAAAATATATGAACAATTTAAACACTATCAAACTTGAAAATAATTTTGTTTTTTTTGTGTTTTAGCTTATCAGCATCATCTGGAATTTGCAGTAATGATAGCAGTTTCTTTCATCCAATCTTGGCTTACTAATGCTGGATAGGCACTTGGGGCTGAAGAGCACTGTCTTACGGTTAACTTTTCTCACACCAGGTGGCTCCCTACTATACATGGGTGTGTAGTATTTCCCAGTTCAATTAGTGGACAAGCAGGTCTACAATTGGAAATATCATTTATAACATCAGAACTAGAGGGATTTATTTCATATAATATACAATTTAAAACAGACAACCTTTCAACTAATAGCTGGCTTTTTGGAATTGGGGTTAGCCGATTACCCATACAATCTTAGATTATATAAGACTTTCATTGTTGTAATGGGGGGGGGGGGGGGGATGACAGACCATGGTATGATTTTTCTGTGTGATAAGTATAAAAAGCTGACAGGAATATTCCATATGGGTAATGACATGCAGCCTTGTAGTACACAATGATTTGAGTGAATAAAGATGCAGAGATTTTGACCTTTTCAACCTAGAAGAATAAGGACACCCGACATGCCAGTATGCAGCTTACAGGGCCAACATACACAACAATGGTTTGTGTGTATCTTGAGGTTGTAGAAAAGAGTTTTTTGTCTAATGGTTTGTATCTTCAGATTTTGCAAAATAAAGGAAAATATTCACCTGATATGTGTTTCATGTGTGCTGCATAAACAAATTGTGTAACTGCAACTGAAGTATGGGAGTCCCTCTTTTGAGTGACCACCCCTCGTGCAGACCAAAAAGTGGTCGTATAATCCAGGTGGTCGCTCATTGGATGAAAACCACATGCACGACGTCAACAGCTCAAATCCAGGGCAGACTTTCCTAGGTAGCAAGGTATGCAAATTTCTGCCACCACCAGTTCATCATTATTGATTAAGTATGCTCTGAAAAGAAATTATCATTTATATTAAATTTAACAATTACAACCCCTAAAATCTATGTTTTAATAAAGAACTGTTATGTGGGTGCTGGAAGGTGTGTTTTGCAACTTGAAAATATTTGCTGGTCTTGAGTTTTGTCGTTTTCCCATTATACTCAATGGGCCTGATGCATCGTGTGGTGTGGAACCTTTGCTTGGGAAGTAGTCGGCTTAAACTGGCGTAAAATTGTTTTGATGGCATAACACACTGTCTTGACTTTATTCTACATGTTTGGTTGAGCCTTGAGCCTAACTCACCGTAATTCATAAGTTATGGATCAAATTAAGATTCTGCATTCTCCCAGTGCCACCATGTGTGTTTTGGGCGCCATTGTTTACCTCCCTCTGAACCATTGGAAAGATAGTTTGGGCCACTTTGTCAGTGTCGGTCGCACAAACAAGCAGACAAGCACACATTTGATTGGGGTTCCATGTATTTTTGATCTAGCGAATATTATCGTTTATTTTGTAGAATATACTACGATAAAACATCATTCAATGAGGAATGAGAATACTAAATAATAATATTTCTGTGGCTTTTCGCTTATCTGCCACGGTTAGGGTTAGGTTTTGCATGTAAAAATGCAATGACCACTTAAGTAGATGATCTCGGGGAAATGGCGGAGATTGTGTCAGATGTTTCCGTAGAGCTTCAGCAATTTATCATGCATTTGGATTTGAAGCATTTCAAGATGGATGATGTGGACTATCATGAGTAGGAGCGATCAAGTTCCCATCACAAGTAAATTTCTGCCGATCATTAAGAAGTTTATTTCAGAAAACAATCCGTAATATCCCAGTATACAGAGAAAGAAATGCGGTAGTCAAAATCCTCCGAGGTACGCTATGGAGAGGCCTGATACATGCGAAGACAGCAGCAGAATATGCCATATTCACTGCCATTGTAAAAATGTCAATAAATGGAAAGATCCTACGCTCGTGAGAATTTGAAAAGAAGGAATAGATACAGATTGATCAAATAAAATGCTTGTGTAAGGAATTTACTGCAGAAAGAAATCCTTTATTGTTTGCACTCAATAAATTTGACAAGAATCTTGACAATTTTACTTTTAGAACAATGGGTGAATTCGTGCATGTATTTTGTTGGCTGACTTTTATGCGTATTGGCCAGATATATCCATATATGGCATGGGCAACAACGAGTTTGATTGGACATTGAGCGGCATGTGATCAAAACATATTTATAATGAGGTAAAATGACGTCTCCAAGCGCATTCTGGGTTATTTTTGGAGGGATACCTCAGGAATATTTTTTGTCAGCCAACAAGAGAGCTTGTTACATAGAAAGATGGAAATCTGATGATTTCAACAGCATAAAACATAATAATGGACGATGCAAACGGTGACCACAACGGTGCAAAGTTACTAAGTTTAGGGGTAAATTTTGCAGTTGTATCATTCAAAATGTTGTGAGAAAATAGACAGTTGTTTGATTGTTATCCATTTATTCTATCATGGGCAGCGGGCAACAGCCAATCAGATGGCTGTATTTTAATCTTTGACAAGTGTAAGTATCAGCCCTAACCAAGGCTCCATCAAGCAATTCATACTGAACTTTTTTTTGGTTTCTGAGGATGAATAACATTTATCTATCCAAAAGAATCTATAATTTTGTAGTTCTCTGCTTTAGATTTGAAGCAAACAGTTTGGGGTGTTAAAATTTTTTGAGGTAGGCCTGAACGCTTTGTTTACATACATGTAGCGCCATCTGTTGACAACTGCAAACTTCCATTTGAAACAGTTGACCTACTGTTTCCTCTATTTGGCATTCGTAACCGATTCCAAAATGTGATATTAAAGTTGAGCTCAGTGTTTACTCACAGTCCAACGGTGTTTGTATGTGTGTATGATGCTCTAAGGTTGGTAGAATAAATGGAACTCTTTGCTTGCATTTACTTACAAACACTTAAATTCACTGCGGTAATTTGGCACCCCGCGTACTGATTGCAATGAAGTGCCACTTTACTCGAAGATCAGCTGGGTGGCTGGTAGACCTGTGCAGGCCTGCTATGTAAAAAGTGCAGCATTAGGGGTAATTATTAGAGTTAGATTAAGTCTAACCATGATAGAATAAACTTTCATACTCCCCATCCAGTGATTGTGTGGATTTATGACCTCTGCAGGATATCATGACCCCAGCGCTGCATGCTTCGGTCATGATATCCGACGTAAGTCATAGAATCCACACAATCACTGGATGGGGAGTATTAAAGTCTTTAACAAGAATATCCTTTTTTACTGCAAAATGGAAGTAGGGCTAGCCATCCAAAAGTATTTAAGTTTGTCTGTGATAGAATACACATGCTTGCAGTTCAATTAACATTGACAGTGTCATTGTAATTGCAGAGGGAAGCTGTTGAAGGTTGAAGGTTGGCTTACATTGTGTGTGGCTCAAATCAACAATGGTGGCAAACAATGTTAAAATACATGTTGACTGTGCCTGCCACTGATATGCCAGGGGTGTGTTGTCTATTATTAATATGCTCACATCAATAAGAAATATTAAGATGTATTTCGGTGATGGATCCAAGACTATTGTCCTTATATATTTTTTTTTCATGTAACAAACAAACATTAAGTTACCTGGATAACAGTACCACGCTGCAGCCGTTGAAACTTTCAGTTCCTGTTGAACCACACTACTGGCGAAACCGGTCGAATGTTTACAGCGCGAAAGTGAAGCCATACCTTTGCTTCATCTTTTTTATTTTGCTTATATTTTTTTGTTCAGTGAGGAAGGATAATGTGCGATACGTTGGGAGAGTTTATTGTTTAATCTCAATTATTTGCTTGCATGCTAAGTTAGTAAGTGCATGATGTATGTATCGACCATTTATGTCCGAGTTGACTGAATTTTAGGCATTGGGCTTGTTACTTCTGTTTTACCTTTTTGTTCAATTTGGCATGTGGCATCAAGTGTACTTGACCAGATGCTCAGCAAGTGCCAATTCCATAGGGCTTAGACCTTGTTGTCAATTTAATTGTCGTTGCACAGAAGAATAAGGCAATCTTTCATGGCAAAACATTTGGAAGCATGTTGTGCAAGGAGTTGGGGTATTTTTTGGTTTTTAGCTCTGCTGACCATAGGTCGCAGAGCTCATTGGATCACTGATGTCTGGCCATCTGTCTGTCTATCCTTCTGTGAACTTTTGCTTGTAAGCATGATATAGTTTACAGTTTTCAAGATAGCTCCAAATAACTTTCAGGACCAAAAACATTTATGAAAATTTAGGTTGATTATGATTTTGTTGGCACCACCTAAAGTATTATGTAATATATATATTAATGGTATTCTGAATTCATATCAAAGCTTTGCATTTATAAGCAAAACTTCACTTATGTAGCTGATTCATTATTTGGCAGGTTCATGTTTATTGATTATTATGTGGGTTGTCTTTGCTGATTATTTAGCTTATACAAGGAGCATCTAGGCAGATAGACATATACGGGTGCAGGCTCCGAAACATGTTCTGAGTAGTTACCCGCTGAAGACCCATAAATTAAATTGGGCTATTACAGCCTATGTCAAAATTCTACAGAAGAACGTGACAGTAGTGCTTCCATGTGTATACAGGTTAGTCAGTGACAGGTTATTTTATGGAGTGTAGAGAGTTTGGACAATGGAATAGGGTAATGATTTCCAGGAAGTGGTCCTGGAGGAAAAGACACAAATACAGGTAAAACTCAGCAGCATTATATAATATAAAGGGTCAAGATGTGATATTCTGGTGACCACTTTAGCATCTGAAATATGTGCCAGATCTTCATGAAATTCTGTGGGATTGTAGATGAGGTCAAAATCTGATTGCATGGGATACTAGTGCCGCCACCTATAACTTGATAGGAGTTATGACCCAAAATGTGTTGGAGATTAAATTCCAGATGTTACAAGATAATTTAATTAGACATGCCAAATTTATAGGATATATAGGTCATGTCCAATGCTAATATGTGATAAAATATTGGTGACCAAGACATATTTTTGGTAGGTCACCAGTCCTGTAAAATTGAAATAAATGATTTTGTAATGGCAGGGTGCAGCTTGGCTAAAAGAATTAAGCCTGTAGATCAAAATTGCACTTGAGTACATTGTACATAAACTTTAATTGGTGACCTAGTTTTTGAGTCACCATGACCCAATGATTGTGTGACCTTGACCTATTTATCTCCCGCCCACGAAGTGGGGGGGAGATATAGTAATGATGACCGTCCGTCCGTCCCACATTTCTTGCGCGCGATATCTCAAGAACAGATTAAGCTAGGATCATGAATTTTTTACAGTTGGTCACCCTTATAAGTGTTCACGTCGAGTTCGAAGGAGAGTGACCTTGACCCCATTTCAAGGTCACCAGGGTCATTTATCTCTAAACTTCTTGCGCGCGATATCTTAAGAACCAGATATGATAGGATGATGAAATTTTCACAGTTGATCACTCTTGTTAGGGTCTACATCGAGTTCGAAGGTGTGTGACCTTGACCTAATTCCAAGGTCACCAGCGTCAATTCAATTTTCTTTGAATTTGTTGTATGCAATATCTGAAGAAACAAGTGAGCTAGGATCACTTAACTTTTACAGTTGATCAACCTTGTAAGGTTCTATGTCATGCTTGAAGGACCTTGACCTTGACCTCGCACATTCCAGTCCACTATAAACTAATATTGATGGGAGACTTCAACAATCTTTGCCCCAAACCAACCCATCGCAAACTCAAGCAGTGGATATCAAAGCCAACACATAGGCTTGTTGGTTTCCTGGATCTGATCTTCACAGACGACAATAACAACAGAGTCCTATCTGCTGATGCATTCCCGGTGCCATACACAGACCATCACATGACATGGATCACACTGCAGAACTTAACAGAGAACAGCTAGTAACCTTTGTAAGAAACAGTCTTTTTTCTGTTTCATTGACACTATACATTTTTCTTGTTTTCAGATGACTACAAATCACATGTAAAATTCCAGCATTCTGCTCATGCCATAATTCTTAGGTTATTTTTTATTTACTTGAGTATATGTTTACCATGACACCCAGGGTAGAGGTACAGTTAACGTATCGTCCCCATTTAAGCACAATATCAGAAACATGCCAGTATGTACCTGCCAAATATACAGTTATCTTTGTTTTAAAATTATGTGGGCGGGAGATATGGACAGCGTCAGCGTCAACTTGTTTTCAAGGTCATGAAGCACTTACGAAAAGGACAAGTAATTCAGTATCTTGATAAAAAATAAGGTGAATGATACCAAATGTACTGCAAATGTGTATCATGTGTAAGTTTAATATTACACAGTATGTATGACTTTGGTGATTACTTTCTCAAGGTTATCAAAGGAACACTTTTTGGAAACAATCTTTTTGGTGATGGTCATCAGATTATATGTCAGCAGAGCATTAGGCCCATGGGTCTCTCATTGTGAGGTTAGACTGGGCAAAAATGACCCAAGGAGTATCCCAACACAGCTCTATGTGTAAGACATAAAAGTTTTTTTTTGCTGAAATACCTATTTGCATACTTAATCACCAAAATGATTCTGAAGAAACAGAAGATCTTTGATGATGTCATTTTGGGAGACCGGCTTTCATAGACATGAACTTATGATTCAAGTGCCAAGACTGCAAACAGGCTACTTACTCCATGCTTTTGTGAAGGGCATTCCATAGTAGTCATGTTTATACATGAGTCTTTTCGTCCAGAACCACTTCCTAATTGTTGTTACCTATTCCATCGTTCAAAGTCTATACGCTCTATAAGCTAACGTGTCACTGTCTAACCTATATAAGTATGGAAGTACAATTGTACATATTCCTCTGTAGAATTTTGACATGGGCTGCATTAGCCTAAATATTGTAAAGGGTCTTCAGTGGGTAACTGCTACAGTTTTACTACAAAAACTAGTCCCTAGCAAACATGATTGGCCATCTCCATTACACAAGCCATGCCTTTTAAAACTATCTTACATGGGCAAGGAGCAATTTTATTGGCTCTGCAACAATACAGGGGGTATGAGACTGAAATCAGTATCATATGGGTAAAATGCTGTAGGTATGTGAGAATCTGAAAAAAAAAATCAGTAAAGAATCCCCCGAACAAATTTACTGTATAAATCAAGATAATTCATTTCATTGCACTACTATTCAGTTGTCCTGCCAACGTAGATTATGTATCTTCATTTTGAGAAAGAATATGAGGGTAGTGGAGACAGTTTTGAGTCAGCTTTAGTGTTTGGTCACATCACCCATTCATTAGGGATGCTGCTCACCCATCACATCATTTGTTATTAAAGTGTGTGTGTGTGTGTCAATACACACTTTTCTGTTTTTCCTAGAGTTCTTTATTATGTCTGTGTGCCAACACAGACATATTGTTTTTGTAGGAATTCTTTCTTTCTTTCTTTCTTTCTTTCTTCCTTCCTTCCTTCCGTCCTTCCTTCCTTCCTTCCTTCCTTCCTTTCTTTCTTTCTTTCTTTCTTTCTTTCTTTCTTTCTTTCTTTCTTTCTTTCTAGGCAAATTTGTCTGACATTTCATTTGAAAAGTATTTTACATAGAAACTCCAAACTTGGCACAATTATACTTCTATAGATGAAGTCTAGCCCTTTTATAAAAAGAGGACATGCTTTTCAAAATTATGCAAATGAGGGGTAATCAAAGTTTTAAATCTTCAATATATTATAGTAGATGTAGTTCTGAGTGTATTTGAGGTCAATCATATCAAGGCAAAGGTCATCTCAAATGTCAAAGTCATTTCAAGGTCAAAGGTCAGTTTTAGGTCAAAATGTCATTTTAAAGGTCAAGGACCACTTCAGGTAGAGGTCATTTCAAGGTCAAAGGTCATTTCAAGGTCAAAAGCCACTTTCGATGGTGGCTTTCTTCTAGCCATAACTTGGTCAAATTTTATCCAGTTTTGATCATGTTGGGCTCAAATTGTAGCTATTGTAACACTGCAAATTTTTGAAGTCTCGCCTTTTTATAATGAGAGGTCCTACTTTTCAAAATTATGCAAATGAGGGCTAATTAAAGTTTCAAATCTTCAAAATCTTATATACTATAGTAGATATAGTTCCAGGTGTATAGGAGTTCGATCATGGCAAGGTAAAATGTTATCTCAAATGTCAAGGTCAAAGGCCAATCTTAGGTCAAAATATCATTTTCAAGGTCAAGGTTCACTTCAGGTAGAGGTCATCTCAAGGTCAAAGGCCACTTTCGATGGTGGCTTTCTTCTAGCCATAACTTGGTCAATTTTTATCCCATTTTGATCATATTGGGCTCAAATTGTAGCTATTGCAGCACTGCACATTTTGAAAATTACCTGTGACCCCTAAAGGTCAAAGGTCAAGGTCATCTGGACCTTTGAAAGTTTCACTCAGCCATAGCTCGGCCAATTTCCATCCAATTCTAATCATGTTGGACTTAAATTGTGGGTATTGTAACACTGTACATTTTTGCAATATACATGTGACCTGTAAAGGTTAAAGGTCAAAGGTCAAGGTCATTTGGACTTGGGAAATATTCATCCAGCCATAACCTTAATGGAATGTAAAGTACCAAAGGACAAAAGTTGTAGCATTTAATATTTATAACTTTGGAAGGCACACAGACAGATTTGCTTTGAAGCAAATCTCCCTTTCTAGTTTTTTTCTTTCTATCTTTCTTTTTTTCTTTCTTTCTTTCTTTCTTTCTTTCTTTCTTTCTTTCTTTCTTTCTTTCTTTCTTTCTTTCTTTCTTTCTTTCTTTATTTATTTATTTACCAGCAAATTTGTCCGACACTTTTCTCGCACACTATTATACAAAAAAAAAACACACAACTTGGCATGATTGTTCCTCCATGCAAGGAGTTTGACCATTTTATACAGAGGAATGAAGATGTTTAAATTATGCAAATTAGGGGCATTTGAAATTTTAAATCTTGAATATCATCAAAAGTATAATAGTTAGAAATGTCATCCCAACTTCTACTCAGTGGTTATTGACCAGTGCGCATCTAATGAATTTAAAACAAAAGTTGTAGCAATTTAAATTATGCTAATTAGCAGCATTTCAAACTTTAAAACTTGAATATCTTCAAGACTATTATAGATAGAGATTTCATTTCAAATTCTACTAGGGGGTTGTTGACCATTGCGCACACAATGAATCTGAAGCAAAAGTTGTAGCATTAACATTATTTGAAATTTTCAATCTTGAATATCTTTAACACTATAATAGACAAAGATGTCATGCCAACTTCTGCTAGGGGGGTGTTGACCATTGGGCACCTTAGAAATAAAAGTTGTAGCAATTTAAATTATGCTAAATAGCACCATTACAAATTTTAAATCTTGAATAACTTCAAAGCTATAATAGATAGAGATGCCGTTTCAACTTCTACTCCTGTGTTATGGAATAGTTGTACATTGCCATACCAATATGCTTTGAAGACACACACTGATTTGCTATGCAGCATATCATCTTTCCCAGTTTGGGTCTGATGCTGCATTCGGCAGCAGGATTCTGCTCACAGGTTGTTTAGACCAAGCAGCTCCCATTATTTTATTAGTGAAATTTTACCTTTTTTCCTTCTCTGTTCATTTCTGTGGGTCAAAATAATCCATTGTTGTATTCTCATGAAACATAAACTGTCACAACTAGGTGTATTTCACAGTTTTGTAAAAGACTTTAATAGAATTAAAAGCGTATGTTCCTTTTGTCCATATAGACCTGCTGACCAAAAACTGGCTCTGCTTGCCGAAAATGGCTGTTTTACACGCTGTAGAGTGTCATGATTTGTACTGTGCAGGAACACTGCATGTGACATCTATCAGTGCACTAACAAATTAGTACTACCATTGTAAAGTCAAATCTGAAAAATATTTATCAATGCTTCTGGAACTCTGAAAAGATGGATTGGGTTATGCTTAAGTGACTGAAAACTGCCTGAACTACCCTGGTTCCCCAACGGGGATTGTAGATTTGCACCATATCCATCTGTGCTTCTGTTCTCTGCCAAAGCTTGTCCAGGCCACATTTCCTGTGCCATAACACCTACACCTACCAAAGGTGGCGTGTGGACACTGTGTAGGCTCAGGGTGTGTCACACACCAGAATAAGCCAAATAGACATCTCAACTGATCATGCCCAGTGAAGCCGAGCCTCTATCTGGGCTACATGTCATTTTAGGGATAATTTTCTCTCACTGAACATAGAAATGTTCAGAGTTTCAACTTGAAACAAGGGAAAGAACTGCTATGGATGGAAGCTTGGCATACTTACTAACCAAGTTTCCTTGTTTTGGTTATTATTGATAGACTATACTGTTTTGTTTGTTTTTTTCACTAAAAAAAAAAGGCTTTAAATGTGATAAAAAAAAAGGAGTTTGATTCTGGTTACCAGGGTAACTTCACAAGTTGAGTGGACAAAGGCCACTTCCTGTCCCTGATGACCTCTCTCCCAAGCAGAGTCCAAGCTTCACTGGGCATGCCCAGCTGAGATGTCAACTTGGCTTATTGGGTGATTGTGACCTTGACCTCTGATCCCCATTAAAGCTTGATCTTGTCCAAGCTGTATTTTCTTATACCAAAACACCTACTGTGTGGGCACTTTATAGGAAAGGGGTGTGCTAGCCATCTGTACCAAAATTACTTCATTAAAACCTGGACTGATCTTTGATCCCTCAAAGTTGTAGCTTGTCCTGGTCATATTTTCCATGCCATAACACCTACACCTGTCATATTTGGTGTGTGAACGTTTCATTGGATGGGGATGTGTTCACCTCAAAATTGGGTCACTGTGATCTTGACCTTCAGACTCTTTAAGTACATGGGTATCAGGGCAATATTATGTATGCCATACCTATAACACCTGCAGCTGCTCAATTTGGTATACAGACACTTCATAGGACAGGGGTATGTCATATGCCAAAATTGGCTCACTCTGACCTTAACTTTGACCTTTGACCCCATAAAGTTTTATATTTTCTGGGTCATATGGTGTGTAGACACTTCTTAGTATGAATGTGTTGTGTACTCTACTTGGCACACTGTGACCTTGACCTTTTATGGGTATTTGCTTGGCCAAGCCATACTTCCTGTACCATAAACCTATAGCTACCAAATTTGGTGCATGGACACTTCATAGAAAAGGGGTGTGTTGCACAGCGAAATTATGTCACTGTGACCTTGATGTAGATCTTTGACCTCTCATAAAGATTTTGCTTGTCTGGGAAATATTTCATATTTCCTATACCATGGTACCTGCAGCTACCAAAATTCGTATGGACACTTCATATTGGAAAGGGGTGTGTCTGCAAAATAAGGTCACTCTGACCTGCATCATTGATCAGTGTTTGCCTGTGTGGGCCATATTTCGTATATCATAACTGCCCATCCACAGTTGTTCTCATGGCAATTACCTAGCAATGCATTCAGTATGTGGAATTCTCTCATCTCTTCTCTGGTGGGGGACTATATATTGCTGTAGAGTACTTGATCTTGTTTTTGTTCTTTTCATTGTACAAGCAATATTCCATAAAAGTGGTTTTTAAATTCCGGGTGACTTACTGGTTCACAGATATCTTATATTCATTGCTTGATGAAAACTAGAGAGCATACAGACAGTCACAGAGACAAGTTGAAGATTGGCCTTTAAGACATGCATCAACGAAAAGATTCTATGTTTTGAGATGAAGCCTACCTTAATGCTTGATGGCTGTTAGCTTGCCATATCCTTAAACAAACAGCACTGTTGCTACATCTGTGGCATCCATCAAGTGGATGGAGAGATGTTAACATTGTATAAAGTGGACATTGGTGGCCAGAGTTCACGGTGGGTTACACAAGGAGCCATGCTGCTTGATATGCCAAGGTCATACAGCCACACCAATCAGTGGGTTATGCAACCATCAGTTGATTGTGTGGTTCTTGATCAGAGCAACCTGTTCCCTGACACCTTTCTCATGCCTGGCCTATTGCACATGCCACAGACAGTAGAGTCTGTGCAGGCCAGGCCCTGTCCATGGCACTGAGTGATTGCATGTGTTGCTCCCGTGCGCTGCTAACTCGCGTGCTTTACACAGCATGTATTTGACTGAGGACACCTTAGTTAAGTGACACCAGATGCCATGTACTCAGGTGAGTACTTGAGTCAGTTTGCATAATCTATTATTATAATGTCTCCCATACTCTTATCATTGTCTGTCAGCCTGTACCATCCAACTACATTTTATACAATTTAAATGTATGATAGGATTTTGTAAGTGTTAACTTATTGTGAAAAACCACCATTTCTACAGGCCTTTGGCAGAAACTTGACTCACTTAATTACTATACTATTCTGTTTCCTATATTGATTTGTTGACATGAAGGTAAACATTTTATTTTACATAACAGTGATGTTTGTGTAAGGCACAGCGATCCAATCAAATCATTGTAGATATGAGAGCAAACATTTTATTTTATGTAACAGTGATGTTTCCATAAGCTTTAGTAATGCTGATCAAACATTGTCAACAACCTTACTGGTGTCATTGGTTCCATTTGATCTTTTTCTATAAAAGATGCATATTCATTTTCTGCTACTAAACTCTTTGAGCCAGTCACCCGGCAAGGGTGATAGTCAACTGGCATCCTACAGGCCACTGACGGAAACCAGACAGTGCCCGGCAGTGACACTTGTGGGTAACAAATACTCACTCCACACTGACTTTTTAAACAGTCAATTTTAACAGTTACCAGTTTGGGTATATATTAATATTTGTTGAAGGTATGGGATATCAAACTTTACTACCATGTGCTGGTAAGTGCTACTACTGCACAAGTTTTAGCAACAATACAGAGCACGCATTGTAAAAACTATAGCGTAGAATTGTTTGCTTGTACACTTAGATGTTCCTCGGATAGGCCTTCATTAAATTTCTCATGATGATGATGATGATGATGATGATGATGATGCAATAATTGTGCATCACCTGACATGCATGTACAGGTATACTCAGCAAATCTGACACACTTGCTTATGTCTTAGTTTGTAATGGTCGATCCTAGGCCCATGGTTATTCTTAAACATCAAGGGAAATTAGCCATGGGGTTTTTTGTTTGTGTTGTTAATTTTCACCATGAGTGACCTTGAAAAGTCAAACTGACAATCAGAGTTTTTGTCTTGGTAGCATGAATCTTTTGCTCAACTATTGGTAAGCACTGATGTGGTACAGATATAGAGCAGTAAATCTACAATTGCAGAAGCAGCAGATTCTAGTCCACAGAGCACAAGATCATCATGATCCACCTCTTTATTAATATTTAAGCAGTACATTGAAGAGTTGGATCATTGTTAAAGATCCTGTTTTAAACCCTCACTAGTGAATGTAACCAGTATATGCCTTCTCCTTCAATATTTTTCCCACCTGAAATGTGGAATAGTGTGAGGATGTCAAACTGTTCCTTCTATGTGTTCATTAAAATTTCTCGTAAATAGAGTAGGAGACGTATCAGGGCAGCAAGCCCCAGCTCATCAGCATTCCTTGGGGCAGGGTAACTCACCCAAAGGATAGCTGTTAACTCATTCCAACCTGATAGAAGACCGAGTCAACAGCTTTCCTTGGTGCGCTCTGGGCGCCATGTGCCCAGAGTACACTAAGGAAAGCTGTTGACCATGGGCATATAACTTTGAAGGGTCTATGATAAAAGTTTCATCTAAAAATTTTGAAAAATAATCTGTAAATTAGTAAAATGTAATTAACTGACTACATTTAGATATTAGTGGGAAAAAGCGTCATTAGGGTGGAATGAGTTAGACTCAATTTTATTCTCACAGTGAAAAGGTTAAAATTGTTTTAACAGGAAGCAATGTGTGGGAGAGTTATAGAAAAAAATAATCAAGGAGAACACATTTCAGATCAGCAACTTTCTTTGGGATGATTTGGATATTCAGCTCCCATGTGCACCAGGGAATACAGTTGATGCAGTCTCAGTCTGACAGCTTATTAGTCAAGGCTCCCCCATTTGATAGGAGTCTCTTAGATTTTCAAACAGCACTTTTACCCCTTGGCCTCCTAGGCCATAGGGGTATTGTTGTCATCTACGCGTCCATCTGGCCTATACATTTTGGAAACACATAGTCTGTATTTAATGAAGGAATATTTCATAGGTTGAGAGGACCAGTTTAAAACCATGAGTTGCCTTTTATGGGTGACTGCCTGTCCTAAGTCAGGAGTGAAATTTTGTTTCTTCACATTGGTATTGGAAGATGAATGATGATGCTTTGGTAATTGTTGAATCTCTTTGCTGTCATTGTTGGGTTTGAAATTTGTGACTGTGGATCATGTTTTTACACATAAATGTAACATACTAGAGACTCTCGTCTGTACAACTTCAATTGTATAGTGAGAGCCTTGTAGAAGTCTTTTCCTTTCATTTGTATTCTATAATAGCTAGTGATTAATTCACTAAACTTATTAATTACATAATGTTCCAGATTCATAAATATCACAAAACAATATAGGCTGCTTAGTTCCTTCTTTTGCAGTGGACTCAGCTGACAAGCTGCCCAGGAAAGCCAAATGTGATAGGCCTACCAATTCTCTTTTTATATTTATGATAGACCTACCAATTCTCTTTTTATATTTATGATAGACCTACCAATTCTCTTTTAATATTTATGATAGGCGTACCAATTCTCTTTTTGTATTTATGATAGGCCTACCAATTCTCTTTTTATATTTATGATAGGCCTACCAATTCTCTTTTTACTTTTGGCAGAAGTGATAAAATTTGAATTTTGAGTGGTTAGGCCTATAAATTTGGGAAACACTGGAGTCTGTTTAAGGAAGAATATTTCAAAGGTTGAGAGGGCTGGTTTAAAACCACCAGTTGCCTTTTATGGGTGACTGCCTGTCTTAAGTCAGGAGTGAAATTTGTTTCTTCACATTGGTATTGGAAGATGAATGATGATGCTTTGGTAATTGTGGAATCTCTTTGCTGTCATTGTTGGGTTTGAAATTTATGAATATGGATCATGTTTTTCTACATAAGTGTAACATACTAGAGATGTCCATCCGTCCGTATTGTACACAAAGATCAACTTGACAGACCTGAAGGAAGTGGTAATTTCAATGTTTGACAAGGTATTCAAAGGAGGAACATGTCAATACATTAAAGTTTCCAACACTGATGCAATTTTTGACAAAGGAAAGGATAAAAGAAAGTGTTACACCAAAGAAGAATGTTCTGATTTGATAAAGCATATTATCAGCAATGTTTACTTTAGCTTTGGTAATAAAGTATTTTGACAAATAGTTGGAATACCCATGGGAACTGATCCAGCTCCTTACATTGCCAATTTATATCTACATTATTATGAATCCAAATGGATGGAAGAATTGGCAAGAAAAAATTGCACTGCTACTGTTGCTAGAAGATTCTATTCACATACTAGAAGATTCATCGATGATCTATGTACTCTTAACAACAAGGATGAGATCAAGAAATTTTGGAAAGAAATTGACCCAAAAGAACTCATTTTGAATAAAGAAAATGAGAGTGACAATAAGGTAACTTTCCTTGATCTTGAAAAAGGGATTTACAACAAACAGTATGTGACAAAGATTTTTTTTTGACAAACGAAAACAATTCAAATTTGACATAGTTTCATAAATCCTTATATCACTGGAACCTAGCCTATGGTGTGGTCATTGCACAGGCTTTACGCATTAGCAGAAACACATCAAATAAGTGAATTTGTAAGGAGAATAAGAATATTGATGAAAAAATATGCCACAAAACCTGTGACACCAAGAAGCTATATAAAACTCTGTTGAAGTGTTTCCATAGATATGGAACAATATTGACAAAATACAATGCTCATTCCAAGACACTAATAGATTATATTAATCTGTAGGGCTAACATAGAGGTGGTGGTAGAGCGATAGTTGGTATACCATAAAGTTAACTTAAACCCACCTAGAGATTTTCTCTAGTCTGTCTACAGTCACAAACCATCATTCATTGTTAACTCCTCCTATTTCATCACTTGGGTATAGAGGTGACTATAGTCAATTACCTTATACACTCACTTCATGATCATTGTCAGTACATAAGTGTAACATACTAGAGACGTCCCTCCGTGCCTTGTTAACGCCATATCTCCAAAAATACTCACTTTACAGAGACCAAAATTGTCACAGGGGGCCATTAAGGTGCTTCAGGTGCCTATCGAAAAGTAGGTCATTAGGTCACATAGTTAGGTCACAGTACTACATTAAAAAAAAAACAGCATTAACACAATATCTAAAAAATATTGAATGCAGCTTCATCAATCATTTATGACAGTTGGTCAAAAGGATGCCCCACAAGCCTGTCAAAAACTAGGTCACTGTGTCACATTTAGGTCATAGTGCTTCATTGAAGAAAAATGGCAGTACCATGATATCTTCAAATCTTAATTTTCTCATTTTAGTGCACCAGCTACTTATGACAGTTGGATGCCTCAGACACCTAATGAAAACTAGGTCACTGGGTTACATATTTTCTTGCCAAACTATCAACTTGGAGAGAATTAGCTGTGCAAATAAAAAGTTATAGTCATATTCTCCAAACGTGCAGTGAGCTTGATATAAAAGAGAAGTTGTCATGTGTTTGGAGTATTCTTTAATCCCACAAATGTTAGTGACATCCTTGGTTTTCCACCAGTACGCCTGTATCATGGGGGCTGATTGTCACCCTTTCCCAGCTACAGCATGACAGATTTTTGGCTGTAAATTAATGTGCATGCCCCGTATTGTGATGACTTCCCCTTATCATTTTGTCCTATGGTTGTATGTACTTTTGCTGTGTTGTTTATGTATATCAGTAGAACATTAGTGTTGCTTACAGCTACACTGTACTACTGAACTGGGGTACAGTAGATAGTTTCAGATATCTGTTGAAGTTGGAATACAAATCTAATCTAGCAATGTGAAATCAAAATTGGTGTTTTTAATGCTTATTTGTACATTTTGGGGCATTGGTTGTGTTCACTCTTGCAGTTTGAATGCTATGTGAACTATATTATAACCAGGCTATAGTGCTGTATTTAGGAAACTCTTCTCCGCAGTGTGATTACAGAACTTGAAGCTCTGCAGTGAATCGGCCACATTTTGTTGTACATATCTGACCATCTTTGTGACTGTTGACTCTGGTAAAAGATCTGATGATTATGCTGTGGTACTAACCCTGGGCCCTGCTGACTGTAACACTAGTTTTCCTGAACAAATGGTGTCAGCCCCAGGAAAATTTTTATCTTTTCCTTGTATTGTTTAGTAGACATATTTTGAAGTTGAAATGAAACTTGGTAATACAAATACAAAGCTAAGGTTTACAAAGTTCCAACCACTCAGCATCTGGGTACAACTGCATGCGTCTAGGCTGTAGGTATCACATAGCCCCACACATCACAAAGCATTGTTGCAAGCTACAGAAAAAATATGAATGGGAACTTAAAGGACTGACCACTGGATGTTATAAATCAGTGTACAACAAGGGTTAAAGCAAGAAAACGGAAAAACAGCAGGACACTGTCTGCTGCCAGTGATAGCTCAATCTGAACAGGGCATGGCTGCAGCCAGGGCAGGAATGTGTGGTGTCCACAGTGACATCAGTGCTGCAGCCAGGGCAGATTAGGATAGCAATGTGTGCTGTCCACCATGACACCAGTGCTGCAGCCAGGGCAGATTAGGATAGGAATGTGTGTTGTCCACTGTGACATCAGTGCTGCAGCCAGGGCAGATTAGGATAGGAATGTGTGGTGTCTACCGTGACATCTGTGCTGCAGCCAGGGCAGATTAGGATAGGAATGTGTGGCGTCTGCCGTGACATCAGTGCTGCAGCCAGGGCAGATTAGGATAGCGATGTGTGGTGTCTACCATGACATCAGTACTGCAGCCAGGGCAGATTAGGATAGCGATGTGTGGTGTCCACCATGACATCAGTGCTAAAACTACAAGTGTCTCTGAGTGGCAGCCACAGTTGTCTGTTACTTCTTTGATTAGAAGAACAAACTGATTTAATCAGAAGATCAAATAGATTTGTTCAGAGGAACAAATAAAATGAATTTGATCACAGGATTAAATGCATTTGTTCAGATGACGAAATTGATCTGTTCTTCTGATCAAATAGAATGAGGTATATCTCAATTTATTCACCTGAACAAATATATATGTTCCTGTGATCAAATCTATTTGTTCTGCTGTATAAATAGAAGTTTCTCCACTACCAGACAGTAATAACAGCCTTCCTTATGCTGCTCATCACTTCCGGTAGTCTGTGTACTATTTGTTGCATGGATCAAATACTGGCGGAAGTGATTTGTCCAGAAGTATAAATATTTGATATGCGGAACAAATCAGACAGGGAGCGTCAATTTAATTAAGTCAGGGGATATTTGTTGAGATGATCAAGTTGATTTGATCAGAAGAACAATTTCATTTAATAAGATTATCAAATACCATCTATTTATTCTTCAGACCAAATCCACTTAACCATCTGAACAAATATATTTGTTCATGTGATCAAATAAGAGAATATTTGAATAAGTTTACAGTGTAATCAGAACATCAAATCAATGTATATTAATTTATTGATATATTTGGTTTGTTTGACAGGTATTCTTCTTTGATATGAAGCTCTGCATTTATAAGCAAAACTTCACATATTTAGCTAATTCATCAATTGCCACGTTCATATTTATTCATTATTATGTGGGTTATCTTTGCTGAATATTTAGCTTAGACAAGGAGCCGCTACTCAGAGAGACATGTACGGGTAAAAGGCTCCGAAACATGTTGAGTAGTTACCCGCTGAAGACCCTTTAATTTATTTGGGCTAATACAGCCTGTGTCAAAATTTTACAGAGGAACGTGTGCAATATGGACAATAGAACTTCTAAGTATATAAGTTAGACAGGGACAGGTTAGCTTATGGAGAGTAAAGAGTTCGGACTGCGGAATAGGGTAATGACTACTAGGAAGTGGTTTTGGACAAAAAGACACAAATACAATTATATAAAAGTGACAGTACAGTGTGAAATGTGAACATTTGGACAACTGCTATTTTCACACAAATTATTATGTCAGTAGCAAAAGTGAGACTATAGTTTAGTTAAAACCAGGCATATAACTGGTCATGGTCACAACATTTGCAAAAAATTGAAACCAAAAAAGAAAAAAAAGACCATAAATTAGTATAAGGCTGAACATAAAGATAAACTGCTCTATTTCAGCTACATAGCAAAATGGGAATTATCGTGGCGGAATCACAAAAAATTTACAGGCCATGATCACTTAAACTGTGTATTAAAAGACTACAGATATAAATTACTTTTTTTCCCCATCTCTTTTTGTGTACTTTGCTTGTACCGATCACAGTTGACGCTCACTGCACTGACACCGCCATCTGTCTCTTGTCCTGTCAAAAAGTCCACCTGCCAGCCGCTGCTGACACGGTTGAATTAACAGTTGCAAGACATTTTTAGATCCATATATTCTATTTTATAATACACAAAGACAATAATTATCAACAATGCATGGAAATTAGTGTGATATGGCATTGCAACGTGTGCAATATGGACAATAGAACTTCTATGTATATAAGTTAGACAGGGACAGGTTAGCTTATGGAGAGTAAAGAGTTCGGACTGCGGAATAGGGTAATGACTACTAGGAAGTGGTTTTGGACCAAAAGACACAAATACAATACATATATATATATATTATATATAAATATTTGTAGGTTCATCTATTACAAAAACAATTGTAGAAAAAAAATACATATATACAAAGTAACACTGAGAAAAAAAAACCAGACAGTCAATTCATCACGGATAATTTATGGTCCAATGTTTATGCTCCAGAATTGAATATAATTGTTGCAGAGTGAGGTGTATAGGAGAGCCACTAAATATCACAGTATGAAAAGGTCATCTATGGCTTCCACAGTTTCCTTTTGAATCAGAAGGGTTGATAATTGACCATCTCATGCTTTTCATAGGACAGGGAGGAGTATGGCAATGGTCTCAGTGTCAATGGTCTCAGTGTCAGTGGTCTCAGTGGCAATGGTCTCAGTGTCAATGGTCTCAGTGTCAGTGGTCTCAGTGGCAATGGTCTCAGTGGCAATGGTCTCAGTGTCAGTGGTCTCAGTGGCAATGGTCTCAGTGGCAATGGTCTCAGTGTCAGTGGTCTCAGTGGCAATGGTCTCAGTGGCAATGGTCTCAGTGTCAGTGGTCTCAGTGGCAATGGTCTCAGTGGCAATGGTCTCAGTGTCAGTGGTCTCAGTGGCAATGCTGACTCAGTGAAAGCAGAAGAGCAAACACTCCACTTCTTTCACAATCCATGTGAAACAGTCGAAATGATGCATGCCGGGTCAGTCATGAACAAAAATGGGGTTAAATAGCATCAGTGACACAATGAGAGATTTGTATTATATTTTATGTTTGGAACGAGCTGGACTCGAACCTGCAACCTTTAGCACCAGTGGCCTAGTTGAAATGGGAAACGCACATATCCACTCGACCAAATCCCCATTATGTCACTTTATTCATGCTCAAGGCATACATTCTATAAAACATGGGAGAACAGTATGCTAGATTAAACAGGGAGACAGAAAAAAAGGCATCATTTATAATACATGTACAATATTTAGAGCTAGTGGCTGAGGTTGAGATATACAGTGTGTGTACGTATGTATGTATGTATGTATGTATGTATGTATGTATGTATATATATGTGTATATATATATATATATATATATATATATATATATATATATATATATATATATATATATATATATATATATATATATATATTACATCCTGGCACTCAAGTGTGTTTTGGGGCCATAAATGTATGTATATATATATATATATATATATATATATATATATATATATATTTATTACATCCTGGCACTCAAGTGTGTTTTGGGGCCGTAAATGTAATGAATCCCATTCTGTGTTTGTCATGACACAGTGAAGATTGATGCCAATGGCAAGTGACTTGGAGGCAGTGACATTCAAGTTTGGCTATTGCTGGCCTTGGCCTGTTTTATGAGGCTAATTAATGCTGGCAATTTGGACAACTGTGTCACACTATGGCCCTAATGAGTATGGCCTAGCTGCCAACCCCTGGTTTCAATTACTTGAAATAAACAATGGTAATGCTGATACTGATAATTACAAAAACAAGAATAGAATACTTTATTTAACCTAAGAACATAAGATAAACTTTATTTTACGTTGGTTTTACAAGTTGAAAACATGAGCTGAAATATGAAGCTCATGTCACTGACCATAGTAAAAGTAGATCCAACAAAACTTTAAAAATTGATAATAAAGAGATAAAATTCAGGTGTATCAAACATATATTAAAATTGTAATATTACTGCATTTGAGATAAGATTGAAAGGCTGATAAATACATATATAAAGGCGTACTGATACAGACACACATATGTAATCATGATTAAGATAAGACTTGGTTGAAAAATTTTTGCAAGGTGCACTTATAGATACATGTAGGTTCATTCATTTTGTTACAGCATGCTAAAAAGTTTTCAGGTCAAAACTCTTCTTATCAGGATGAAGCAAACTGTTCCAGAGGTTAGAAGATTGGCTCCACTGAGGAGGTTATAGAATACCAATTTGTATTCATTGTAGATGGATCTTAATGCACAGTCTTATATTCTGTCTAACTTGTGAGAATTGCTCTTGCTACAATTCAACCACACAATACTGCAAGTGGCTTGGTTTAAAGGGGCTAAAAAGTAACAATTATGTATTAATATATTACCTATCCACTACATTTGGTATGATCTCTCTGAGATCATATCCAAGTCAAACTTCTATCCCATCAGAAAACATTTCTTTGTATATTCCTCTGGTCAGGAGCTCCATGGTGGCCTCTAGCAGTTACTCCCAGTGCCATTACTAGGCCTCTGGTATTGACCAATCACATGAGTTCCATTACTAGGCCTCTGGTATTGACCAATCACATGAGTTCCTTTACTAGGCCTGTGGTATTGACCAATCACATCTCTTTCATTATTAGGCCTCCCGTATAGATCACATCAGTTCTCTCTTTTTGGCTACTTTTTAATCCAACTCATTTCTACTCTGTCAATCTACTTCATTTGACTGAGATACTGCTGCACTGGCCAGGGGTATAAGACTGTGTAGCACGCATGTCGTCCTGAGATACTGCTCCACTGGCCAGGGCTATAAGACTGTGTTGCAGGCATGTAGTCCTGAGATACTGCTGCACTGGCCAGGGGTATGAGACTGTGTTGCACGCATGTAGTCCTGAGATACTGCTGCACTGGCCAGGGGTATGAGACTGTGTTGCACGCATGTAGTCCTGAGCCAGTTGACTGATCTGTTGTGATGCTGGTGCCAAGCCATCAGCATGGAATGGTCACTACACCCACAGGTAGTGAGGTCTGTTTCGGACTTCAGGGGTATGCCCCACATACCTGTTTGCCATGAGAGACACAAGTTATTGACCTTCATCTCTCCAGTGCAGGATGATCAAGCCTGGATGGTAGATGCTTGAGTGCTAAGCTGAGCGAGCATGTTGGCTTATACTATCCTATGATACCCCTAATTCTGTGAGTCTTGGAGAAAATACATTGTATGGAAAGATTACTAATATTAAGATATTTCCACTATCTCAGCTTATTTATGTGATGTCAGTATTACCATGATTACCTAGCCGACCAATTTTTGGGGCAAATCTTAAAAAATCGCAAGTGTATATGTACATGTCAGCTGAGCACAGGATTGTCACAGTCCTCTTGTTCTGAAGTTGACAGGACCACTTCAGTCTATGTTTGTAAGGTCAGCAGAACACGGGACTGTCATAGTCCTCTGGTTTGTAGAATGTCAATTAAAATGTTTTGAACTCTTTGCCTCTTTAATTGATACTGACCTAACAGCTTTCTTCAGCAGGGGCACCTTACCCTGATAGGTCATTTCTACAAATCTCATTCAAATTAACTCATTCCATACCAGTCCCTGATATTTCAGTACATTTACCTGGATTGAAGATGACAATTGCACATTTAAATTCTTCATAAAAAGAGCTTTTGTTCAAGTACCAACATGCCTATAGTCAGTGGTTCTGGCACTGCTTGGCAAGTCATGCTGCAGCTGCCGCAAGGTCAGCTGCAGCATGACTTGCCAGGCAATGCCAGAACCACTGACCAAGATCTGTGACCATAGTATGGAATGAGTTTAGTTTCATTACCATTGAAATTTGTAGTAAAATAATAAAAAAAAAAAAAAAAAAAAGGTGGGGGTGGGGGGAGAAGGATCAAAGCATATAACATTTGACCAATGTCCAGTTTCAGTCAGTGTGAGGGGAAAAGGTTAAGCAGCTGACAGTGGCAGAGAATTCTGGCTGAAATATCTTAATTGCAGCATTTTATCATATGTAATGTACAAGTACACATGATGAAACCCTTATAATTATATGCGGAGCTTTGGTGAAAGATTGATGTAGGCACAAGGTCAAATCATTTGTAATTCATTTGATGACTTGCGTGTGGTGGTAAATATATGGCCCTTGCTGATAGCAGTGGTGGAAATCTCAGCAGATATGCTTACATAATGACAGTGTGTTTACTTCTGCCCTTTGTCATGTCCTCCTGTACTTTGAAAAGAGAACAAAACAGCTCTGGTAATATGTTTAAGAGGTGCTGACCTGTGGTCACAGAGGTGTAGGATGTCAAGTGGGAGAAAGTCCTCTCCCCCTTAGGAAGATAAGGGTTGGGTAAAAGTTTCAGGCTGATTTCGTGTGAAAAATAATTCCAAGTGAGAATGTGGCCAAGAGCTGGAGAACATATAAGGCATCCTTATATAGTGTACATCATCATGTTTTGAAGGCAATTATTACAAAAGGAAAGGGGTGTGGCATGTTTTACTTAAGCTAGAGTTGAGTGATAAAGATGTCTGTTTTAATCGCATTGGTTGATTGGCTACAAAGACCGGATCTGTGGCCTTATGTACCAGAGTAATTAGATTAATTATTGGGAGGGTTTGGCGTGTGTCAAGACAGGAACAATAGTTATGTAGGAGACTTTGTCAGGTGTTATGCCAAGTGGCTCTGGTACATCTAATTCTTAATTAGATTCAGACTTAACTGCAACAGTTTTCAAAAACTGATTCGCATGTTTAAGCTGCAACATTCTACAGTGTGTTGCATCATCAACATGGTATTATTCCCAGCTTTTACAAATAAAAATCCCAGATTGAAAACATATTTGCTGGTCTGATATTTTACAAGACTTTACTTTGGATTGAAGACAAGTAACTGACTTTGGTAGTAAAGGTCGTGGTGCCAATTGAAGTAAATGTCTTTTTGTGAGAGAACTCCAAAAATGGAGTGGACAAAAGGTGATCAAACATGTTGAGACCATACTTTATGGAGTTACCTTGCTTAAGATGGCAGTGAGTGACCATGACCTCATTCTTTATTTCACTGGGACAATAAAAGGAATTTTTTTCTTACCATATGCCACAATTATATATTTATCAAGAAGAGTTTGACCTAACATAGTCAAAATATGTATCTTAAAAAGACCATGCTTGGGATCAAATAGATGCATGACCTTGACCTGATTCTCAAGGTTACAGTGTCAGTCAAAGAATATAAATATGTCCCAGTTACAAATGACTCAAGGATTTAACTAAAATGAATCATGCTTACTCATATCACATCTTAGTGAGATCATGCTTTTGCATGCAGAAGAGGGATATTGACCTCACTTGCGAGGTCAGTGAGGGGATTTGTACCTGTGAAAGCCCAAAGTATATTTTTGAGCCAAAACGATCAGGTAGTGTGTGCTAATGAGGAGGAATCTGACTGCATAAGTTATGCTTGTCATGCTTAATTATGCAATTTTCTTTTACAATGTCACGAATGTTAAGTGAGTCAGATACTTATTTTGTTATGGCAGACCCTACGTCAGTCTGTTTATCATGGGAGCATACAGAAAAACATGACCATTGTGTGTATCTGTTACCATAACAACCATTTCCACTTCACAATGGAGTTGATTTGATCGTGTTTTTGTTGCATTCTGCTATACATATGTGCCTGGGTCACTGAGTTACATGTAGTGAGGAAGGTGTTAGAAGTGGCCTTGGATCATAAAAAGATATATCCAAATGGTCATGTGACACTTGTCAAATGTTCTCTTTTAGACAGGATATTGGTCAAATGTGACATTTTAGATGCTTTCTGTTTTGCAGTTTTCTTCAAAGGTAAAGATTGCTGTTAACAATGGGAATTTGCAGGCATCAAACTTAATTTAAAATGAATGGATTTGGTATGTATTGTCACACTTGAAGATCTTCAAAGTATTTT
Organism: Hermodice carunculata; assembly: GCA_964020975.1. Classification (NCBI taxonomy): domain Eukaryota; kingdom Metazoa; phylum Annelida; class Polychaeta; order Eunicida; family Amphinomidae; genus Hermodice; species Hermodice carunculata. Next base: position 134,096,409 of record OZ026612.1, on the reverse strand, counting down.
CATGATGGCAATTATGTTCTCAGGAATCAACATGAGTACTTCCTATGTACAGCATCATGTTGAGGTATGATATTCAGTGTGTACCAGTATCTGGCATGTTGTTTGAGTTATGCAAACATACAAAAACAACAGTGACAAAGCTCAGGACAAAGTCAGATGCTGTGATGATTTCCCAGAAGCGGGAGCCGACCAAGTATCCCCTGCTTGTATTTCAAGGACAACAACAGAACAATGTCAGTTGTCAAAAGCATTTATGTTTGATGAGAAAATATGATCTCAAATGGAACAAAACATATTGACCAAAACGTAATAAAATCCTCTAAGGAACTGAATATCATGAAATCTCTTCTGTGTGTTTTGGAATGCAAGACATTGGGAGTTATTTGTGTACATTGTATCTTGTGTGCAACCCATGCTTGAGGATGCTAGCCCAGTATAGGACAGCTATACACAGGGTGATACTAGGACAGCATGGGACAGCTATACACAGGGTGATACTAGGACAGCATGGGACAGCTATACACAGGGTGATACTAGGACAGCATGGGACAGCTATACACAGGGTGATACTAGGACAGCATGGGACAGCTATACAAAGGGTGATACTAGGACAGCATGGGACAGCTATACAAAGGGTGATACTAGGACAGCATGGGACAGTTATACACTGGGTGATGCTGCAGTGGTGATAAGAACTAGCTACCCTCCCAGGTGCATCATCCCGCGATTAAATTCATTAGAAGTGCACTTCAGATGCACTGTAGTTGCACTTGAAGCGAGTTTGAAGTGCAAGCGCAAGAAGCGCATTTAATGTGTTGCTCAAATTTTCCCATTTGAACAGAACGAAATGGTGCACATGCAGAAATGTAACTGTGTCATATTTGCGGATAAAACACCAGATGTGCTTATGTGAGATCATCGATCAGTAGCATTTAAATGAGAATAACTACATGCACTCAACCACGAAAATGGCAAGGTTGCTATGCAACAGATAATGTCATGATGCAACAGGCTGGGAAAGTGTTGAAGTAAAGTAAGGCTGTCAAATCTTACTGTCTTACTTATTTAAGTTTGTGTGGAATGTTTCATTGTCAAAATGTAATAATGGATGCAATAATAAACTTCTTGTCTCACATTTATGTTGCCCGTTTGTGAGAATTCATTGGAGGACAGCATCTATGTTCTTTCTTTTCAATGCATTGCTTGGCAGTTATTGGAAACATAAGTAATTGCCGGTTATCCTCGGCAGCCCCTATTGCTTTTTTGAATTATTCAGGGACCATATTTGGATCCATAACCTCGAATGAGTTTCCAAGTATGGATATTATCGTCAAATTTGACTGATTTTTTATAGCTGGAAATATCAACACACATCAAATTTTGCCAATTCGAGGAGAGTATCCCAAAATAGAACAGGCTTTTGGACTTTCCCACGGTAACAAACATTTCAGACATTTGTAAACAAACATTGCCCTACAGGGAATGCCAACTTGTGGAAACGTGCATTTTTTTCTGCAGATTTCAACAGTTTTACTTGCAGTAAACATCTATTAAGGATCATTTATACTGCATGAGAAAATAAATGAAACTTCATAACTGAAAACTACGACATTGAATCAGTCATAGTACTACCCACACCGTATGTGCTGACACCTGTTTCTAGTACAGTACAGGCTACAATTTGGCAACAGATAGCGACTGTTTTGTTGTGTTCATTGCACATTTTTTACATGAGGGATTAATTCGAAGAGGAGAGTGGACCGAAAGGCATTGTTACGGTTAATAGGCAAATTAATATTAGTTATCTCTATGGTAGGCCTAATCCCGGTGCCCGCTGATTGTTTGCGCCATTTCCATTTTGTCATGTTTAAACTTAATGAGGATCCGACGTGTACTAGACTTGAAAGCGCTTGGAATTGCAACAAATGTGCAACTGTGAACAAAACAGGAGCAAGCATCACAACAGAATTTATCGATATGCATATAAGTGGGCTAGAAAAAAGATAGAACAACAAGGTAGAAAATTAACACTTTGAAATTTAGCAATATTTACACCAGACGCGCATTTCAAGCACGTTTGAAGCGCGACATTCAGTCACGTTTTTCTGGCAGGGAAGTTAGTTGCAATCACCACTGTAGCACAGTATGGGACAGCTATACACAATCACCACTGTAGCACAGTATGGGACAGCTATACACAATCACCACTGTAGCACAGCATGGGACAGCTATACACAATCACCACTGTAGCACAGTATGGGACAGCTATACACAAGGTGAGGAGAATCATGTGGAAATATTTAGCTGTCACACATAATCATTGTGCCATGAAAACTACTGCTGTAAAACCCTATGAAGAAATTGGCAGTGAGTCACTTTACAAAAGGCATGAGAAATCTTAATTGTTCCAGATGTATAAAATTGTTCATAATTAAGTGTCAAGTTATTAGAGTGTGTGTGTCAACACACTTTTGGTTTTCCTCAAATTCTTTCTTTCTTTCTTTCTTTCTTTCTTTCTTTCTTTCTTTCTTTCTTTCTTTCTTTCTTTCTTTCTTTCTTTCTTTACCAGCAAATTTGTCTGACACTTTTCTCGAACACTATTATACATAGAAACTCCAAACTTGGCATGATTGTACCTCCATACAAGGAGTTTGACCGTTTTATACAAAGGAATGAAGATGTTTTAAATTATGCAAATTGGGGGCATTTGAAATTTTAAATCTTGGATATCTTCAAAAGTATAATAGATAGAGATGGGTTATTGACCATTGTGCATCTAATGAATTTAAAACAAATGTTGTAGCAATTTAAATTATGCTAATTAGCAGCATTTGAAATTTTGAAACTTGAATATCTTCAAAACTATTATAGATAGAGACGTCATTTTAACCTCTACCAGGGGGTTATTGACCATTGTGCATGTAGTAAATCTCAAGCAAAAATTGTAGCAATTTAAATTATGCTAATTAGCAGCATTTAAAAATTTTAAACTTGAATATCTTCAAAACTTTTATAGACAGAGATGTCATTTCAACTTCTACTAGGGGGTTGTTGACCATTGCGAATCTAATGAATCTAAAACAAAAGTTGTAGCAATTTAAATTATGCTAATTAGCAGCATTTGAAATTTTCAATTTTGAATATCTTCAACACTATTATAGATAGAGGTGTCATTCCAACTTCTACTAGGGGGTTGTTGACCAATGCGCACCTATTGAATTTAAAATAAAAGTTGTAGCAATTTAGATTATGCTAAATAGCACCATTAGAAATTTTAAATCCTGAATAACTTCAAAGCTATAATAGATAGAGATGCCATTCAAACTTCTACTCCTGTGTTATGGAATAATTGTACATTACCATACCAATATGCTTTGAAGACACACACACTGATTTACTATGCAGCAAATCATCTTTCCTAGTTTGTAACATGTTTTTCCACATATTCTTATGCCTGGTATGACTGTTGATGGTTACACTCATTCATTTTGATAGTTTGATTTACCACACACTAGAGCTTGCATATATCTTTTTGATAAGTCTTTACCCATCTATCACACACCTTGAAACCTGATTCCCCTAGAGACATGTATTGAAATACTCCTTCCCTGCCACTGTTTGAAAGGAAAATACATACCCCTTCTGTATGCCCTGTCCCAGTCAAACCTCCACTTTATTACCCCATCTGTATGCTCTGTCCCAGTCAAACCTCCACTTTATTACCCCTTCTGTATGCCCTGTCCCAGTCAAACCTCCACTTTATTACCCCATCTGTATGCTCTGTCCCAGTCAAACCTCCACTTTATTACCCCATCTGTATGCCCTGTCCCAGTCAAACCTCCACTTTATTACCCCATCTGTATGCTCTGTCCCAGTCAAACCTCCACTTTATTACCCCATCTGTATGCCCTGTCCCAGTCAAACCTCCACTTTATTACAGCATCTGTATGCTCTGTCCCAGTCAAACCTCCACTTTATTACCCCTTCTGTATGCCCTGTCCCAGTCAAACCTCCACTTTATTACCCCATCTGTATGCTCTGTCCCAGTCAAACCTCCACTTTATTACCCCATCTGCATGCCCTGTCCCAGTCAAACCTCCACTTTATTACCCCATCTGTATGCTCTGTCCCAGTCAAACATCAACTTTATTACCCAGTCTGTATGCCAGTCAAACCACTTTATGATCCCTTCTGTATGCTCTGTCCCAGTCAAATGTCCACTTTATTACCCCTTCTGTGTGCTCTCCTGGCAAATGTCCACTTCATTACCCCTTCCAGATGTTCTGTCCCAGTTAAACCTCCACTTTATTACCCCATCTGTATGCTCTTCCAGTCAAACATTCACTTTAATACCCCTTCTGTGTGCTCTGCCCCAGTCAAATGTCTACTTTATTACCCCATCCGTATGCTGTCCTATTAAAACCTCCACTTTATTACCCTACTGCATGTATGGCTCCAATCAAACATCCACTTTATTACCCCTTCTGTATGCTCTCCCAGTAAAACATCCACTTTATTACCCCTTTAGTATGCTCCTAGTCAAATCTCCACTTTATCACCCCGTTTGTATGTTTTGCTCAAGTCAAGTGTCCACTGTATTACCCCTTTTGTATGCTCTGACAGTTGTGTGTTATTTTGAGTCAATTTATGGAGACATTTAAGTGATTTCCAGTTGTGGAATGTAACTTGGTGTTCCAACTTTCACTGGACAGCTCTGCCACAAAGTGTGAGTTTCTTTCATGCATGGCCAACTGCCAATTGCTGACCTGTGCACACCTGCCAGTTGGGGTATTGTGGGGGGGGGGGGGGGGCAATTCAAAAGGAATCAAGTAAACTTACACCAGCACAACTGAACATGCTGCACTTTGCAACTTCAGGCATCTGCAAATGTGAAAAGTATGACCTCATTGCTCATGACATGGCCCCCTGAACAATGGAAATGTGGTGAATTTCTTAAATCATTCATGTTTTAAGACTAGTAGGTGAATAAAGTAAGTGTTTGTCATTAACCTGGTGACCCTATGTGCATTATCCTTGAGAAATACCAGAATATTTTGCACCTGGCAATGGGTTAGTTGATTTTTGTGATGTGTAGGTACGAATGTACTTTGTGATATGTCCCAGGCAGGATGCTACTTCCAGGCCTCTGTACCACAAACTGGAACCATTACGATTCTTACCCTTGACAATTCAGTGAATACACTTTGGGGGGTCTTTAGACATGACTGTGCAATTTAGAAGCAGTTGACGCAACGGCTTAGGACAAGATGCTTTTGCCTCAGCTGACTTGTCACATGGATGAAAGTTTTCAGTTTTAAAACAGAATTCTGTTTTGAACGAAATTTTTATAAAAATCTGTTCACCTATATATGTTATAAAACAAGCAAATTTGGCCAAAAATAAGGGCTGAAAATTTTCAAATGTGTTTTTATGTTTTGCAAAAATTGTTGGCTTTCACACATGTTGTCTGCCATATTTGAATAAATCGCCATTGCCTCGGCAGCAAGGATGCCTGTTTGAGCCGCTGTCAAAAATATGACAGTCAGAAATATTTCTGTTCATGAACATTTAGACTTACTAAATACATCTTGAACACATACATTCCTCTCCTGTGTTCAATAATTTACACAGCTTACTACCAAACCTACACCTACAAGGACTGCCACCAGGGGGTTGGGACACCTTAGATATGGTAGTGTTTGCAAACATTTTGTATCTAGGGTGTCCTGGAGGATGAATACTCTTGAATCTCTGCTTTTTGCTACTTTGAGCTCAGCTGACTTGTCAGTGAGGTGAGGTTTCAGGCTGGTCTGTCGTGCGTCGTCCATCCACAATATCACAATTCCTACTTTTCCAAATGGGGATGTACCTTGAGTGGGTCTCTACCAGGTTTGTTCCAAAAGTCATGGTCCAATGAATTTGGGATTTTTGATGCACTTTTTATTGATTTTTTGACAAAAATGTTAAAAAATCTTCTCAGAAAGTGCCCAGCCAATTGCTTAGAAATTGCATAGGGACACTTCTGGGGACCCCTAGACCTCATTTGTTCAACAGATGGTGCTGTGATTTTTTTTTTTTTTCTTATGATCGGCAAGGGAATGTACATGTTAGCAACAGTGATCATAGTCTGAAACCTAGGTGACCTTGATATTATAGTTGACAGGACGACTGTGGTCTTTTTTTTTTTTTTAATTGTTGGAAATTTGTGCATGAAAACATTCAGTTTCTTAGCGACATCTATCCATAATTTACATTTTTGACTTGTTCTCCAAAACCATTGGCGAGATGCACTTCAAACTTGGTTGGGCTCTATCTTGGGGGAAGGGGTTGTCTACCAAGTAAGTTCAGTTGGTCATGTTCCAGTGATTTTTTTTTGGAGTTTTTATGAATTTCTGCTATTTTTTTTTGTTGCAAGATCTTCTTTGCCAAAAGTGCTTTTCCAGCTGGGTGCAGCTTGGACATCAATGGCAAAGAGAGTTGAGCCTCCAGATCAAAATTGCACTTGATTACATAACACATGAAACTGTACTTGGTGACCTACTTTTTGAGGCACTGTGACCCAGTAATTATGGAGTTTGGTGCTTGTCGAAGTTTATTATTTTCTGTCAATAGCTCAAAAAGTTAAAAGCCGATTTGAACTAATAGACTACATATGGAAAGATAGATGTGGGGTGTATATTTTAAACATTAACAGTTTTTTAATCCGAGTTGAAGGTCAAGGTCAAATGGCCAGTTTAAATATAGGGGTCATCTCATGAATGCTCTGCACCCCACAATTTTTGAGATAGGCCCATATAACGTTTAGGAGTTGTAAAGTGTGTAAATGTCTTTGTGGACATCAATGTTGGTGGTGCCACCTATAGTATTATGAGACCCTTTGCTTTACTTCTGTAAATCCAACTGCAAGAGAAACTTATGCCCTGGTCCATGTCTCTGATTCTCTCATTGCTCGCAACGTACACCAATACTGTGTTCTGAAAATCATTCTCAATATGCTCCTCAGGAGATAACTCACAGTGCCACTCCCCATTAACTGACATTTTGGCGTAATCCACCCTGCTAATAAACAGCAAATAATAGGATCCATAAACCAAAAAATCATAAAAACCTGTGACTGTTCGCAACTTCATATATGCACATGTCTGATCTGAACGCGTCTGCACAGCCAGAAGGACAAAGAGAAAATGCAAAACAGCAGAAAACTTGCACAAAAAAAAAGGAAAACAGAAACAAAAGAGAGAGAATGCTGGAACAATCATACGGGAGTGAATCTATGTGTGACAAACAAGACATACCTCACAGAAAGCTACAAATAAATCAATCGCCTAACTGCGTGAAAACGGAGTATTCCCGAAAAAAAAACCCAATTATATAATGTAAGCAAATAAGATAGCAAATTATGCAGTAGGTCAATTAATTAAAAAAAAAATTATGAGTGATCTTGACTTATTTTCAAGGTTATTAAGCACTGTAGTAAAGGACACTGAATTCGTCATGTTGGAAAAGAATAAGGCGACCAATACTTATTATATCATAAAAGTTTATCAAAAATGGAAGTTTGATAGTGCATTATATAGGTGACCATGACCTACTTTCTCAAGGTCACAGAGGGAATGCATATCATGAATTTGTGATGGTCATCATATCTTAACTTCATACATTGATATCGTTACAAGAACATTATACAGATAAAATTTGATGACGTGGAGTCATGTTAGTGCCACAGGTGGAACTGACATCATACGTATCAAAACACATTACATTCATTATTGTGCTAATCAATTGAGATGGAACTTTAAGATTTATGCCAAATATGTGTCAGGCCAGTGGTCAAATTTTGTAATATGTTGTGTGACCTTAAGCTATTTTTCAAGGTCATTAAACACTAAAGAAACGAACACTTAAATTGGTATGTTGATAACGCATGATGTGAATGATACCAAATGCACCACAAATGTGTATTTTATGGAAGCTGGATATTACATAATGTGGATGATTCTGACTAATTCTCAAGGTCATTAAGGGAATGCATTTCAGGAAAAGATTTTAGCTCAGCTGACTTGCTAGTCAGGCTGAGCTTTAAGGAGGCTAAGTCATCCCTCATCTATCCATTCACAATTTCATTTTGGACTTCTTCTCCAAAATCATTGGCCAGATTCACTTCAAACGTAGTAGCAAATACCTTGGGAGAGTCTCTACAAAGTTTCTTCAAATGGGCATGCTCCAGTGATTTTTCAAATTTTTACCTCAGCTGACTTGTCAGTCAGCTGAGGTATTTTGAGGGTCCCTCGTCCGTCGTCCGTCCGTCCGTCCGTCCGTCGTCCGTCCGTCCGTCCGTCCGTCCGTCCGTCCGTCCGTCGTCCACAATTCACATTTTCGACTTCTTCTCAAAAACCGTCAGCCAGATTCACTTCAAACTTGGTGGAGATGTGCCTTGGGTGGGTCTCTACCAAGTTTGTTCAAATGGTCACGGTCCAGTGATTTTTGGATTTTTAATGAATTTTTTTGTTCTTTTTTGGGTAAATCTTAAAAAATCTTCTTCGAAGAAACCGCTCACCCAATTACTTTGATATCACACAGGAACACTCCCTGGGACTCCTAGTTCTTAATTTGTTCACCAGGTGGCGCTGCAATTTTTTTCTAATTTTTTATGAATTTTTGTGTGTTATAGCTATATTCGACTTCTTCTCCAGAACCATCACTCAGATTAAGTTGAAACATGGTGGATATGTTCCTTGTAGAAGGGTCAAACAAAGTTGTTCACTATGTGGGAATGCTGCGGATTCCTGATTTTTAACGATTTTTTCAATTCTGGTACTTGTCGGTCAATGCAGCTTTCCTATTGATTACTATGGAAGTCAATGGACATTCTAATGCTAAAGCACATTTTTGACTTCTTCTCTAAAACCGTCATCCAGATTAACTTCAAACTTGATGGCAATGTACCTTGGGTGGGTTTCTACCAATTTTGCTCACGTGGTCATGCTCCAGTGATTTTTGGATTTTTAATGAATTTTTTTTTTTTTTTGGGACAAAATCTTAAAAAATCTTTTTCTCCGAAACTGCGTACCCAATTGCTTTGATATTGTACATAGACACTCCCGGGGACACCTAGTTCCCAATTTGTTCACCAGGTGGCGCTGCAATTTTTTTAGGAACTTTTTGTATGGTTTTGCTATTTTTCACTTGTTGTCAGAACGGTCCCTCAGATTAAGCTGAAATGTGATGGATATGTTGTTGTGGAAGGGTCAAACAGTTGTTTACTAGGTGGCACTGCTTTGGATTCCTGATTTTTAAGGATTCTCAATTCGGGTACTTATCGTTCAATGCAGCTTTCCTATTGATTACTATGTAAGTCAATGGGCATTCTAATGCTAATTCACAGGACAACTGACACGAAATTTACTGTTTACTTGATAACTTGAGATCTGTTTTGAGTTAGCTACACATGTTAAATATTCTGTATGAAGGTCATGCTGAGACAGTACATGAATGACCTTGACCTCGTTTGTGGGGTCACAGTGAAACTGCTCACCCAATTGCATTGCTCTCACACAGGAATACTCCTAGGAACTCATAGTTCTTAATCTGTTCACCAGGTGGCACTGCAATTTTTTTTTCTAATTTTTTTGATGATTTTTTGTGTGTTTTTGCTATTTTTGGCTTCTTTTTCAGAACCATCACTCAGATTAAGCTGAAGCTTGGTGGATATGTTCCTTTTGAAAGGGTCAAACAATGTTATTCACTAGGTGGCACTGCTGTGGATTTCTGATTTTTAATAATTTTTTTCAACTTGGGTACTTATTGGTAAATGCACCTTTCCCATTGATTACTATGTAAGTCAATGGGCATTCTAATGGCAATTCACATTTTAAGGAATTTTTCTTCAGGCAGATCTTAGAAAAACTTCTAAATGTCATGCACTCAGCTAAGGGCCAACATAGGTCTATTCAGTTGCAACTTTGATTTTGTGAACAAGCTTGTTCAGCTGAGCATGGGCCATTCACACAGCCCCTCTAGTTTCATGACAGTCATCAGATGATATTCTGCAGAGCATATTGGCCTCTTGCTTGTCACATGAAATTCTGAAATAGCCATAAGAGATTGAAGCTGCTGCAGCAGCCTTTGCCCTTCAACTCATTAAAACTTGGATATTTGTGCACCAGAGCCAATCTATTCACTAAAATTCTTTGTATGCAAATCATTTTAAAGATGTTTCCACACCTGTATGGTTTGATTGGAACATGGTTTCCTCCTGAGTAGATGGTATTCAGGTGACAATCAAGAAGGCTTATACGGACATGCAGTTATCATTCCTTATGGCCCAGCCTAAAGTATTTGCAAGCTTTCATCAATTCCTAGTTGACAGTAATGAAAAATGTCATTTTTGTGTGGTTGGAGTGCTGTACCCGAGTAGGTTCTGCTATCACATTGCCAATTACATGTTACAGTGCCATCATGATGTCTCTAATGACCTTCCATGGAATAAATGATTGACTGCTAATCCAATAGGGCCTGCATGTAGTAAGTGGGTGGGACAGTGACAGTTAAGACTGCTTGTTAAGTTGTGACAACCAATCGGCAGTGGTGTAGTACTGTGGAGTTTTGCCAGAGGGCAGTGTGTCCTGCCTTATAATGCAGGATCCGTAGCTCGATAAGGGCTTCACACTGAAGATCATGCTTGATTGGTGAGCTATTTGTTGGAGTAATATGGGCTGCACGAGGCTTACCACGGCCTGCCTGCCAGGTAAGGCACACACAAGTAGGTTTTTACTTCTAGTAGGAGGAAGGAAACAGATAAAATGCTGTCATGTCATGTCATGAAGTTGTGCAAAATGTGTAAATGTTTTTTCACTTTTTAATGATAAATAGCCAAATTTAAAGATGCAAAATAATCAATTTGATCACAAATGATATAGCAAAATGTCACATGGAAGATTCTGTTTCAATGCGTAATTTTGATATTGAAGCAAAAGAGCTTGAAGCAACAGTGTGTATATAGTAGTATGTGAGTACCCAGGTGAAATAAGAGATGTACCTACAACCATTCACTGAAAGCTTTGATACGAGGACCAATTGACTCGGGTGACAAAGGGGTTTTCTGTACTGGCTGGTCCACAAGAAATTTTTATTTGTTGTACTTGCATGCTGGAAGACCCTTTACTTTCTGTTCTTTCTGTAATTTATAAGTTTTCTTATTTTTGGAACACTGAACTATGGGGCATAAAAAAATGCCTGTACCAGCATAGTGAGATCCCACTAAACCCCTTCTAACTGTTGATATAGATACAGATTGCAATATACATGTACCTCTCATGTGGCCAGTAAAGACACTGCAGATTCGAAGGCATTGTTGACAGAACTATGGTTGGTAGCTAATTATACCCACAACAAGATCACGGTAATGCTATTGTTAACAAAGAAAAGCTGAGTAAATTGGATCCAGATGAACTGGTCTGAAGACCAATTGACAGATGATGTATAGAATCATACAAGTTTGAGATTTCACATTGATTAGCATATCTCATGCAATATTTAAGTTGAAAATGTGTATAAAAAGTTGGCTGTGAATAGAACTATTCAGATAAAAACAGTTCATTAGCTACCTGTCAGTGTTAGAAAGTTGTTTGTGAATGCGTCTATATTACCAGGCTATACTGACTATTGCCCTACCACATGGGTTGTGTAGCAAGATTCTGATGAACATGGTCAAATGGCTGTGCAGAACACTTACTGGAGAGCCTCCAGATTAGTCTTTGTGTACTATAAGGCAATCCAGAGAAAATAAATATGTTTATAATAACATCTGCTTGCCTCATCGTAAACCCACCTACATGATTTAGTCAGTTACACAAAGCTCGTTAACAAACTGAACTAGAAGATACTTGATTTAAGAAATCATTTTAAAGAAAGAAGTGCTCAGATGGAAGTTACTGAGTAATTTGACACCAGATTACATGAATAGGACTTTTGACCTCTGTGAAAGAAACGACTCAGTCAGTCAGGGTCTGCTGCCCAGGATACTTTATATCTCCCACCTATATGGAAAAAAACCCCACCAGACCTAGGATTAATTAAGAAAGACTTGGCGATAATGTAGATGTGTTTAGAAAGCGATACACAAAGTTCATGGTAACAGACTCAATAAAGTGGCTTCTGTGACTCCCATGCAAGATCCCTCATACAGATCCGCAGGGAAGAGTATGGATTACGTGTATATACATGTACTAACGACATTACCCTCATGCAATAAAATCTTATGTAAGCCTGTTCTGGAAATCACAATTTTCAATGAGGATAATGGCATGAATGAATGCCGTGATAGATACCATTATATCTACTAAAAGACTAATTAGCTGAAATTTATCAAGTGGGGTGTCCTTGATTTCACCATGTAGCTGCCAGATATGGCTGAACAAAAGATCCCAGGTGTCTGGCACATGGAGGCACTGGTTACTATTATGTGGCTGCCTGCACCGACAGACTTAGTGAGGGCACATTAGGTAGTGGGGGTGTTACAGTCAGTGTGCTGTATTACCCCACAATACATGACATGCATATTAATTTCCTGCCTAATTCTGCAACTATCTAGCTGGATAGCAGTGTCACCCATCCACTATGATATAAGCATAATGACAGATATACCAATGGTGTCACTAATATTTGCAGTGATAAAGAATACTTATTTCAAACAGATCATGATTCCTTCATTTGTCAAGCTCAGTGTGTTTACAGAATATGAATGACTTTTTAAACAACAGCTAATTGTTTGCAAGTTGCCAGTTTTTAAATATTTGACCCAGTTTGATTAAGGATATGTCCAGGATCCTATGAGTATACTTGAAGCCGCACAGTTTGTAAAATGTAGCACATTACGTCACTAAAACCATAGATATGAAAATCATTCTTATAAATCAGGGACCTTAAGTTCTAAGCTCTACTTCCATGGTAAAACCTATAAAGTTGGCTTGTCTTAAATAAATCACAGGCCTCAAGTTCTAACCTGTGCTTCCATGGTAAAACCTATAAAGTTGGCTTGTCTTAAATAAATCACAGGCCTCAAGTTCTAACCTGTGCTTCCATGGTAAAACCTATAAAGTTGGCTTGTCTTAAATAAATCACAGGCCTCAAGTTCTAACCTGTGCTTCCATGGTAAAACCTGTAAAGTTGTCTTGTCTTAAATAAATCACAGGCCTCAAGTTCTAACCTGTGCTTCCATGGTAAAACCTGTAAAGTTGTCTTGTCTTAAATAAATCACAGGCCTCAAGTTCTAACCTGTGCTTCCATGGTAAAACCTGTAAAGTTGTCTTGTCTTAAATAAATCACAGGCCTCAAGTTCTAACCTGTGCTTCCATGGTAAAACCTGTAAAGTTGTCTTTTCTTAAATAAATCACAGGCCTCAAGTTCTAACCTGTGCTTCCATGGTAAAACCTGTCAAGTTGTCTGTTCTTGGCGAACACAGGTGGTCTGTGCAAGACATGTCACTTTAATTCTAGTGATGAGTTTGTAAAAACAATGCTCCTATTCTCGATATAGCAACTGAAAACTCCTCACAGATAAAGATAGGAGTGGGTCAACCAGGCAAATATTTTTTTTTGTTGTAGCAAATATAAAATCAGTTAATGAAAAATCCAGGATCTCTTCAATTAGTAAAAATAGCATTCAGAAATTGGATTACCTTCAGTGCCCACAATCTTTTTTTCTTCAATTCTGCATTTTTTTTAGACTTAGCAGTAGAATACTTGACATATTATTCCCATATTGTGTCTGTGAAAGGAAAGAGCACTTTGGGATGTGTTCTTGGGGCAAGTTCTGCTGACAGAGACCACTGTCCTGTGCGTCACTCAGACAGCCATCAAATAAATACTTCAAAAGTTTCCTAACAAGTTTAAAAATATTAAGAGGAATCTGGTTTTTAATATGAATGTGGTCCACTATAATGTGCAGCTAAAAAAAAAATTGGTGAAGCTGCGTTGGATCCTTGTTGAGATATTATGGTAACGTCGTCCCCTTGTACACCTCTCAGACAGCCTTGAAGATAAATACTTTAAAGTTTCAGAAAAAGTTTATAAATACAGAGAGGATGCTGGTGTTAAATGGGAACCTGGTACATCATAAGATGCATCTCTGACAAAAAGTTGGTAAAGCTGTATTCAATATTTTTTTGGTTATCACAGTAACATCGTAAGGGTGGACACCTCTCAGACGGCCTTCAAATAAATACATTAAAAGTTTCATAAAAAGTTTAAAAATAATCAGAGGAAGCAGGTTTTACGTAGGAACCTGGTCCATTATAAGATACATCTCTGGTAAAAATGTGGTAAAGCTACGGACTATTTTTTGAGATATCCTGGTAACATTGTCAGGGTTGACGCCACTCAGATGGCTTTCAAACAAATACATTGAAAGTTTCCTAATAAGGCAAAAATAATCAGAAGGAGCTGTTTTTGAATAGGAACCTGGTCCAGCATAAGATACATCTCTGACAAAAATTTGTTAAAGCTGTGGTCAATATTTTTGAGATACCGTGGTAACGTCAGGGTTGACCCCCACTCAAACAGCCTGAAAATAAATACATTAAAAGTTTCATAAAAAGCTTCAAAATTATCAGATGAAGCTGGTTTCAATAGGAACCTGGTCCATCATCAGGTCCTTCTCTGACAAAAATTTGGTACAGCTACGGTGAATATTTTTTGAGATAATGCGGTAGCATTGACAAGATGGATGGACAGACGGACGACATGGGACAACAACACTCTCCAGCACTTTATGTTCCAAAGGTAAAAGATAAATGTGTGCATTCTCAGAAAAGTGCGCATGTCATTGTATAATGCCCCACTGGGAACACTTACTACCCTAAGTCATAGCCACACACATGGTTAGAGCAGTACTGTGCTAAATACGAATGTCCTGTATTGTCTTTACAAGCCACTGTATAATGTCCCACTTACCACCCAATGTCACGGCCACCAACCTTAGGTTAACAAGCACAAATTGACCAATCAGCACCCAGGTTCATACCAGACCTGTCTGCTAATGAATATATCAATGAATTGAACACTGGTCAACCACATCTGTTTTAATTACAGCATATCCAGCTATGAAAGCTGATGCCAGCTTGACTGGCCCTGCCAGTCACTGCTGTATCGCCAGCTCCCATTGACACATTAGGGCCATTGTTTGTACGTATTGAAAGACATTAAATTAGCAGTGTAATTTTTGGACAATAGATCACACCATTATATAAATCACAGTCATGTTTTTTACAGATTTTTCATGCAACATCCTTACATAAATGAGCAATCAACAGGGCAAGGCCCAAAATGACTTAAGACCCTCCAACCGCTGACTCAAAAAGCCTGACCGGTTTCGCCAGTAGTCTGGCTCATCAGAGGCTAGTTTAAAAAAAAAAAAAAACTTATATAAATCACACTGGACTGACGTATGTGGCACAATGTTGGATCTTGACTATACAGTGGTACCTCTCTTGAGAGACCATCCCTACACCGGGTCAAAATGCAGTCGCTCAAAACAGGTGGTCTTTCATTAGAGGTACAACATGTAAAAGATAGCGTAGTGTTCAGAGAGAGCAGTCTCAAAAAGATATGCGGTCTTGAATAGCGTCTACTTGGGAAAAGTTTGGGAATAATACTCTGCAGTGGTTGTTTTCTGGAAGTTGTAAATGACATTGCTTGTATTATACCACCCTCCTACCAGAGGAGGGATATATGGTAATCGTTTTTTCCGTGCATCTGTCCGTCTGTGTGCTTTTGGTGTCCGGGCTATAATTCACTTGTCCTTCAACTTACATTAATGAAACTTTACACACAGGTGCATCTGGACATAATGGTGTGCCAAGGGGGCATGGATCCAGCAATCTCTGATTGCCTTTTAACATTTTATTTATATTTGCTATGTTCCTGTGTAAGGAGCTAAATTAAAAGTATGAGTAATCTTGACCTTGACCAATTTACAAGGTCACAGACATTTTTCAAAGATGGTGAAGAACATGTGGGTCATTTGCCAATATAAAATGTTTGATCACATATTTAATTTCAAGTGCTTCTTAGTAATCGTGACACATGATGCATGTGTGGTTTGCCACTGTCAGCACTCCTGCAGCCTGCAAGTTTGTTAATGTCAGTATCCACATGATACAAACGTTTGCCAGTATCAGTATCAGCAGTTTGCCAGTATCAGTATCAGCAGTTCAAGTACATTTGTCAGTGTCAACTTGCACATTGCCAGTATCAGTGATCACGCAATGTGTATTGTTGCCAGTATTTGGTGGTCATTCCTAATGCAAGGTGTCACTATGAATAGTTTTCCTGCATACAATATCATTGCTGCCACAGTATGCATGCTTATTATAGCATTAATCTATACACCAGGTGCAAGTTGTCAGTCCATGTGCACACTGCCAGTATCACAGTGACTGTTTTCCCTGCACGCATATTGCTGCTTCATGCTCAGATAACTAGCTAGTGCATTGTGACTAGGCACTGGCCAAACATACATATGATCAAGGCAGGCGTTTCAGTTAACCCTTAAAGTGCTAATCATGGCTATAGTCATTTTCTCATTCCCTTTAAACAATACATGGTTAAGATTCAAATTCCTCACAAAGATACCTTTCATTCAAATACCAGGAAGTCTGGTCTAAAGCAAAAAGTAGTCTTAGTCAACAGCTTTCTTTGGGGCACTTTGCACGCAATGTGCGCAAAGTGCCCCGAAGAAAGCTGTTGACTCAGTCTTAAATTAGCGCTTTAAGGGTTAAGGTAGAAGCTAGGAAAGCAGTTAGCTTGCAAACTTGGGCAAAACACAGAATCGGATTTTATCGTTTTCAGAAAGTTTCAAAAATGAAGTTTCAGGTCACTAAAACGTGGATTTGAAGAGTGAAGTTTCATATAATGAGAAAATGGGGTTCAAAAATTGAAAAGTGTCAGTATCCACATCCGTATGGCATATGTTATTTGTGAATGAATCACACTCTGCAAATGTTGCTTGGCTGGCTGAGGGCTAAGACAGTAACCTTTCACCTCTGTGACGTAGGTTCTGTTCTTGGTCCAGGAGGCAATTGGAAAGTGTTTCCACCACACTGATTGTGCGTGATTGTTTTCCATGAGGCCTTTGGTTTGCTCCACCTCACAATTAGGATTGGAAAGGTATACGCCAACACCAACATCGGTGCCATGGACAGTGATTGGTATAAGCTTGGTCTGCTTTGCAACCCAAGTAAAACATATGGGTCTAGACTTTTGTAATATTACTGACACCCTTTGTTTTCCATAGGTATGTGCAGTCATATTACAGTAGCAGTTTGTCACTACTGCCTAACCATACTGTAAACATACTTAACTTTATTAGGTATTAAATTTCGCAAATTTTGTGAGTTTGTTAAAGATGCAAAATTAAATACCTTGCAAAATGAAGAAGCAACAGAATTTCCATATGCTCAATACCATGCATGTTACATATACATTTTAAACCATGTGATTCTTCATTGAAAGACCCAGAGTTTGACATTTTATACTTTTTAATACTTGTTCATCACAACTATACATAAGGCTGATTGAATGATTATGAGACCAAGTATCAACTATACATAAGGCTGATTGAATGATTATGAGACCAAGTATCAACTATACATAAGGCTGATTGAATGATTATGAGACCAAGTATCATGTGATTCTTGTCTATAGTATAGTATAGGCTACCATGTGATCAGGCCACCTTGAAATTAGCAATAAGTGAAAGCAGGAGCAAGTGTTGCAGTCAACAGTGGTGTTACAGAAGCCTGTAGCAATTTTTTATTTTGTAGCATAGGCAAATTTGTGAAATTAAATACCCACAAAAATGTAAAATGATAAATTAAGTGCAGATTAAATACAATACGTTTACAGTATGGATGTGACATATTGCAGACCTTGCAGGCAACTTGTCTGATCAGCCTGGTGGAAAAGAGTACAACCTGCAAACCTTACTGCCCTTTACAACAAAACAGTCGCCTTTTTAGCTCTACTGACCCTAGGTCTCACAGCTCATGTGATCATTCATGTCTCTTGTTAGTCAGTCCGTCCCTCTGTCCCTCTGTCTGTAAACTATTGCTTGTGAATGTGTTACAGTCAACAGTTTTCATGTTAGCCCCATGTAACTTTCAGGGCTTTTCAAGTGTGTGTAAATCTAGGTGAAGTTCGATATTATGGAACCATCCATAGTACTATGTAATATTTGGGCCAAAATAGGAAAATTATTAGAATGCTGTTTTGGAAAAAAAAGTTTTTCATGAATTATCTCAAAACTTGGCGGGAATGTCAATCAGGCAAAAAGACAAAAAAAAAAAAACATGCTGAAATTTGGTGGCACCAGCTACAGTATACAGAAGATATGGACCAAAAGGTGGTGAAAACACTTGAAATTTATTATGTTGAGAAAGAATAAGGACAATGATACCAGAGGTACCACAAATATATGTTATATGTAGAAGTTATATGTTGCATAATATAGGTGACCTTGGCCTCCTTTCTCAAGGTCAACGTCATTGAGTGTACATATAAGGAAATGACTTACTTATTATGGTCATTATGTTTTAACTTGTGGACATGTATCGATATACCATTGCAGGACAGACAAAATCTACGATAAGAACCGAGTCATGGTGGTGCTACTGGTTGTATTAAGTGAAACTGGCATTTTAGGCAATAAAAGTACATTAAATTCATCACTTTTATTATAACTTGAGTTGGAACTTGTAGATCTACCTGAAATATGTATTTGGCCAATGATCAAATTTTGTGAAATTTTGGGTGACCTTAACCTATTTTTCAAGGTCATTAAGGTTGCAAGAAACACTTACTTTGACATGTTGAGAAATAAGAAGGCTAACAAATAATGCCAAATGTACCACAAATGTTTATCATATATAGAAGTTCCGTATTCCGTAATATAGGTGACCTTCACCTACTTTCTCAATTAGGTTAGAAGGAATAAATTTAGAGAAGACATTTTTTGTTATGGTTATTACATCTGAACTTGTGCTCATGTATCAATATACCATTACTGGAATATTATACAGACAAAAGTCACTGATCTATGGAGTCATGATGGCGTCGATTGTGGTTGTAAGTGCCTAGAACTAGCACATAGGTATTAAAAGTACATTCAATTCATTATTTTGATTATGAATTGAGATGGAACTGCAAAACTTACCACCAAGTGTGGACTAGGCTGATGGTTACATTTTGTAATATGTTGTGTGACCTTGACCTATTTTTCAAGGAGACTAAATCCAGTATGTTGATAAAGAACAAGGGGAGCAATGCCAAGTGTACTACAAATGTATGTTCATGTGAAAGTTTGATGTTGCATAATATGGATAACCTGGACTAATTTCACAGGGTCGTGGAGGGAATAAATTTTGGGAGATGGCCATCAGATTATATGTCAGCAGAGCATAAGGCCCATGGGCCTTATGTTTGTTATTGTACATTAAGTATTATGTGTTATCTTGTCTATGACTTAATTACACAGAGTAGCAGGACAAGGTGCTGCCTTTTGTCTGGCCTTTCATTGTAATGCATATTGTTTAATCTTCAATATGTTGCCAAATGAAGAATAAAGGATTGATTGATTGATTGATTGATTGATCTGTGCTTTGCAAACCAAGAACACATTGGTTTGTTTAGAAAGACACTTTTCAACACATACTGCAAAAATACTGACTGAGATGAGGGGAACGTCATTGATATCTGTACAACACAATAACTGCAATGGTGAAGAACCTTCCATTGATATATGTACAGATAATCACTACAATGGTGAAGAACCTTCCATTGATATATGTACAGATAATCACTACAATGGTGAAGAACCTTATATTGATATATGTACAGATAATCACTACAATGGTGAAGAACCTTCAATTGATATATGTATAGATAATCACTACAATGGTGAAGAACCTTCTATTGATATATGTACAGATAATCTCTATAATGGTGAAGAACCTTCTATTGATATATGTACAGATAATCACTACAATGGTGAAGAACCTTCTATTGATATATGTACAGATAATCACTACAATGGTGAAGAACCTTCTATTGATATATGTACAGATAATCTCTACAATGGTGAAGAACCTTCTATTGATATATGTACAGATAATCTCTACAATGGTGAAGAACGTTCTATTGATATATGTACAGATAATCTCTACAATGGTGAAGAACCTTCTATTGATATATGTACAGATGATCACTACAATGGTGAAGAACCTTCTATTGATATATGTACAGATAATCTCTACAATGGTGAAGAACCTTCTATTGATATATGTACAGATAATCACTACAATGGTGAGGAATCTTCCTGTGATATCTGTACAGATAATCACTACAATGGTGGGGAACCTTTGATGTAAACATGTGTTGACGTGTGACAAGTTTGTAAGTAGTGGATGATCTGTTACAGGTCTGCTAAGTTAGGGAGATGTGTCACATCGTAGCTATCTGTGCAAAAAAAGCCCAGTCTGTCAATCTATCTATCAATCTCTATGTCTGTCCGTCAGTCTGTCCATCCATCAATCCATCCATCTATGAATCTATCTGTACCTGGTTTCTGTTTTGTATTTTGCACCCCATGGTACACTAAATTCCTTTTCCCTGATTAAAAATGTAAAAATGATGATATTGTCTGCATGAGCACATATCAGTGGGGGTGGAATATTAATTTAAAACCAATGAATATCTGCAAAAATACAGGCCAATGTGGGTTGTATATTAATTTAAAACTGAAAATTGCCACCAAGAGTACAGGTCAGTGGGATACTATATTAATGTGAAACTTGATGGGTATTAACTATAGTTTGATATGTATATCCAGCTCAGTTTGCAATGATGGGACACAATGGTAGTTCCTCTAAAGGTCAGCTCTCCTGAGAGACATCATATCCTTTTAAGACTATCATTTCATGGCATTAGAGTCTATTTCATGGTAAACTTGCCTGCAAAATGTTTGATCTTTAGTGTATTTTTTTTAATCCCCAGGAATATAGTAATGTCGTTGACCCTGGTGAGTAATTTTATCCAGGATCTTCATGGAAACTACATGTAATATATGTAGCCTTTTGAAATATTTGTGCCAAAGTAGCTTTTCTACAGGCTAATCTTTTTTTCTCCTATAATCATGAGAATTTTTCTTTTAATTAGAAATGTTCATTCAGTGCCATCAGACCTTTTTTAGACTGTTCTTTTGATAACAAAAGCCAGCCATCAGAATGCTTAAGCCCTTGCATGGTGCATATGACATGGTATTACTTTAGTTTCCTATTTATCCTCCTTCAGTGATTAATTAGCAAGGATCACAAAGCATCCTGTTAGTATGGAATCCATACTTTGGTGCAAGGAATTAGATTATAAACTGACAGACTTATGACTGCAGCTGGTTGGGTAATGTTGACTTAGAAGAGCTGACCACTTTCATTTCAGTCAGTAATTTACATCATGTTACAGGGCCAGAATTTGGGCGAGAATCCAAGTATCCAGTCTCGTAAAGATTCTCCTAAACTTGTTTTTCCTTTAAAAGAAAAGTAATTGACAAAAATCCAAATAGATTCTCACAAAATTTTGCGAAATTCTGGCCCTGTGCTACAAAAGTAATACGCTAATTAATGTAGCCAGTATTATAATTATGGGATGTAGTGTGGTGGACAACAGAGACGTCAACCTGTTTAATTTTGTCAATTAATGCTGGCTTTAACCCTGTCTCCCCTTAAATTGTCCAAAACTGGCTGATGGTCACATGTCGTCTGTTTCAATGTTGTGACTAATTTCAACATTAATTAAAAAAAAATTTGAACAAGAACGGTAGATAAAACCTATCAAAATACCAGTTGCCAAATCAAGAGCTGTCTTTGTTGTGGGTTGGGCACAAAACACCCGTCAAGAGAGCTGTCGACTCAGTCTTAATTCCACAGGAAAGGGTTAATCACAGACTCGTAGACATTTAGCTGTTGACTTGGTCTTAATTCCACAGGAAAGTGTTAATAGAAGACTCGTAGACATTTTGCAGTAAAAGTCCTCATGGTCTCAGAGAAAAGTAAATGGTACAAGAGTGACTGTGTATCAAAGTATGGGAACTTACAAAGTATACAGATGCACATCAGTTTGGTCTTTTGTATAGTTCTGTCAGTGAAAGGGTTGATGCATACAATTTTGGTTATCAAATGGTCATTAGCAGACAATTTTAGTGAAGACTCTGAAATTGGGAGCAAGTATGCATTTTGTTTGGTCTACTTTGCTGTAAAATATTAGTGGCCACAACCTCAATTCCTATACATTATATGGCCATTATTTTACGAATTTAGTGCTTTGGGGTGGTATAACTTAGAATCCTTGGAGGCAAGAGTTGTACTTTTTAGCTCAGCTGACTTGTCAGGCAGCTTAACTAATAAGATGAGTATTATCCATCTATCTGTTGTCTGTGATCTGTTGTCTGTCTTCTGTCCACCAACACTGAACATTAACACTTGCCTGGCACCAGTAAAACACCTTCTCTGGCACATTAACACTTGCCTGCTTGCATGGCACCAGGAAAAAACACAATCTCTTGCACTTTAACACTTGCCTACTTCTGTGGTACCAGTAAAACACCATATCTGGCACATTAACACTTGCCTGGCACCAGTAAAACACCATCTCTGGCACATTAACACTTGCCTGGCACCAGTAAATTTACACCATCTCTGGCAAGTTGATTTATAACAAAACGTGCCCCAATATGCAGGTGACATCCCCTGTCTGACACTTGCCCAGTCCTTGAAAACAATCTGCTTAAAAAATTGTAATATTTTGCAACGAATTGCGCCAGTGAAAGACTTAATTTTTTGCATGTTGCAAGCATTATTTTGCATATCATAAGCTTGAACCGTCAATTATGTTTCTATCAATCTTTGGCCATAGCCACATTGGGTATACTCCCAGACCAACTGCCAGTTAAAGCTGAGCAGCCGTTTCATGAACTATGCATTCAGGGTTGGTTGGCTGGGTGTTTGATTGAAATGTCAGAGTCTGCCATTGGATGGACTTATGATTAAGACTCCAAATGAAGGTAACCAGCCTGGCAAAAACCCAAGAAAAAGACGGCTCTGATGAAAAAAGAAAATAAAGATGCAAAGTAAAGATATATATATATATATATATATATATGTAAAAGCACGGCTTGAAATTACTGCCTGCCATCACAGCATTTGCCGTAGTTGCCCTTTCCTTTTGACTATTCAACGTGGCAGAAGTTCACAGCCACATGTTGCAGTGGCCTTTTTGTTACTGATCATGTGCCTTGCTATTGTTAATGAAATATCAAGTAAATGATGACGTACATTATAATGCTGATATGATGTACCATAATAGACCAGTTTATGGGACTTGGGTTTATGCGGTTCACTTTGGGAAGCGCACCCTGCTTTTTTTCCATTTGTGCTCAACCACGCTGGCCTGATTACACATGGAAGGATCAGAAAGTAAAACACAGGATGTGCTTGGATTTGATGGAAAGTCAAACTGTCAGCAAACTAAAATTGCATGTTTCACCACTAATGTGACATTTTAGGTAAACAATTCACACTGTTCAGCATAATCCATGCTGTAATCACTAGCATTAGCTGTGGCACCTGTTGTAAACGTGAAGGTGTCGGCCAGACTTGGCCGCTTGCTGATTGGACAATCAGGCCAACAATGGAGTGCATAATTATTTATGGTCCAGAAAAAGTCGGTACAACTGGGTATGAACAGGTCTATTCCCTGAGGTAAGCGCAGGATTTTTGGTCAGTCAGGAGAGCAGTCATCACTGTTGCCAGTGGTACTTTCAGTTTCACACCACAACACATGCACTTGTATGTATGCTTATTTCATTACATAAGACAGGATATCACTGTAAATTCATCAATAATTAAACCACAGGACCAGCTAAAGTTGGAACTTAGCCAGACAGAAAGTGTGTGTAAATTACACACTTTTTACGTGTGAAGTTTAAATTTGTCTTGGTGTCTCCATCTGGTGAGCAACATTTGAAATGCTGCTCAGATCACAATGCAGACCTGAACTACCCTACTTTAAAATTTTACCCCCCCCCCAAAAAAAATGATTGCAGTAAAGTTGGTAATTAGCCATGATTTGTTCAAAAAGAGCATAAAAAGTAGGTATGCATGTCTTTTGACGAAATATGCTTGTTTGATGTACATTTAAAGACTTTCAATGAAGGCTTGTATCACCCCCTGTGCAACTACCCATTCACCGTGAAGGGTGACCATGTACCAAGACTTTATAAAAGTATATTTTGCTCAAAAAGGGTGCGTTAACAGTGGGTAATTATGGTACAATATAGTACAAGACCTATATTTAATTAAGTTAGCTTAGCCTGGGGAAAAAGCTTGGTCCACTGGAATTGCTTAGAAAGGGGTACTGGGGGATAAAACTTTTTTAAAAAGTATCCATGGGTGAGCTAATGTTTTTAAGTATAGACTTGTATACCTTTTAAAAAAATTCAGCATCCCCACCCACTGTGATTCAAAACTTAAGCAAAGTGACAGCCCCAGGCATTGATAGATGAATTTATGTCACTTCGTTACACAGTCATAACCTAAAGTATGTGAGAATATCAGTATGGTAGATTATAAAAATACACAGACAATATAACTTTGAAATATAAACAGTTTATTGCAATTCTCTTTAAAAATCCCTACAAACTACTGTGCACTAGAATTTTTTTTTTAACTTTTTATCATTTTTTTCCCAGATAAAATTAACAGCTTCGGAAAATTTCTGGTGTGGGATATTGGATATAAATCACAAGAAATTCTTTTATCTAGGACAGTATTGCCAATTTGTGTGCCAGGATACAGGAAAGTGCATCAAATATTGTGTAAAATTCAAATTTTATCAGGGGGAGCATGCCCCCCCCCCCTCCAAATGACTTTGCACCCTTTGGCTGCTTGCTGATCAGAGATCAAATAAACATGAACACTCACTTGTGTGGAGTGGCAAGTACTTAAAAAATTTAAATGTCAAGCACTGGTCCACAATTACATTTTGGACTTCTTTTCCAAAGCCATCCACCAAATTAACTTGTGCAATCGGATGGTACCTAAAGTGGGTCTCTACGAATTTGCTCAAATGGTCACGCTCCAGTGATTTGGAGATTTTTAAATTTAGTTTTTGTTCATTTTTTGGACAAAATCTCAAAAATTCTTCTCCAAAAGTGCTTAGCCAATTTCTGTGATATAGCATAGAGACACTTCTGTGGCCTCTAGATCCTAATTTGTTAATGAGTTGGTATTGCAATTTTTAGCTCTGCTGACCTAAGGTCGCAGAGCTGATACGACCGGTCATGTCTGTCTCTCCGTCTGTAAACTTTTGCTCATTATCGCCATACCATCCACAGTTTTCAAGTTAACCCAGTACAACTTTTAGACCTTATATGGTGTGTGAAAGTGTAGGTCAAGTTCAATATTGGTGGCGCCACCTACAGTATTATGTGACATATGGGTTTAAATGTGCAAATCTTGTGAACACTCTAGAATCTTTAATTTTGGGTGGATCTTCATGAATTGCGGTGGGAGTATGGGGGATGTCAAAATCTTGATTAAGGTTGATACTAGTGGTGCCACCTATAGTTGTGCTGAAATTATTTGTCAAAATGTGTTCAAACTTACAGAAATTCATTATTTCAGTGAAGAATGCAGCTAGTCTTACCAAATTTCTAGGATATGTATATCATGGCTAAAACTAGAATGTTACACATTATGGGTGACCTTGACTTGCTTGTTCAAGGTCACTGGGACAATAAAGTTGATAGACGGTAGTAGCAAGTGGTGGGCCTTGTACATTTAATTGCTGTTATGATGTGATTAAAACATTACACAAGTCAGAGACAAATCCCTATTGTGCATGAAGTACTGGTGGTGTCATCTGTGGTATTTTTATGGAGAATTTGTCAAATAGATGGTAAACACATTAACTTCCCTATTTTCACAAGGCCCTACTTTTACATTACGAAATTTGCAGGAAAGATACCTTGGGTCAAGAATCAAAATTTGTTTTTATGTGAACGACCATGACATATTTTTCAAGGTCACCGGGCAACACATGTACATGAAAATGAGTTGTAAATGCAACAACTCCTACAATTTTCAATGTAGACACATATAACTTTCAAAACTAAAAGCGGATAAAAAAAACTAAGTTGAGTGTGATATTGGTGGCACGACCTACAATATTTTCGTCAGGTCGACATTACCACAATATATCCAAAAATATTCACTGTAGGTATACCCACATTTTGCCAGAGAGGCACCTTTTAATGGACCAGGTTCCTATTAAAAACCAGCTTCCTCTCCTAATTTATAAACTTTTTATGAAACTTCAAAAGTATTTATTTCAAGACTGTCTGAGTGGCGCACAAGCACTAGTAGCTTGTTTTGGCGTTTCAGGGCAGTTCCCAGCATTACACAGCATTTGCCAGCATGAGACAGCGTTAGCCGGCATTACAATCCCTGGGAAATGCTAACTAACGCTGGCAAACGCCTAGCTCCAAAAGGCTTAATTGGAGTTTGGCGTTTCCCAGTGTTAGTCGGGGTTTCCTGCCCTTTGTAATGCCGGCTAATGCTGTCTGACACTGGCAAACGCTGTGTAATGCCAGGAACCACCCTGAAACAACGAAACAAGTTACTAATGAAGGTGATGATGTTACCATAATATTTCAAATAATAGGCTCTGTAGCTTTACCAAATTTTTGTCACAGAAGAACCTTATGATGGACCAAGTTCCTACTGAAAACCAGCTTCCTCTGATTATTTTAAAACTTTTTATGAAACTTTTGATGTATTTAGTTGAAGGCTGTATGAGTGGCATTAACCCTGATGACATTGCCTCGATATGTCAAATATTATTCACAGCAGATTTACCAAAGTTTTGTGAGATATGCATTTTATGATGGACCAAGTTCCTTTAAAAAAAACAACTTCTTTGTTGTATTTATTCACTTTTTATGAAACTTTGAAGTATTTATTTCAAGACCATCTGAGTGACGCACAAGGGGACGATGTTACCATAATATCTCAACAAGAATCCATCGCAGCTTCAACAAATTTTTATCAGAAATGCACATTATAATGGACTACTTTTATATTGAAAACCAACATCCACTTATTATTTTTAAACTTGTGAAACTTTAGAAGTATTTATTTGAAGGCTGTCTGAGTGGCGCACAAGTGGACAGTGGTACCATAATATCTCAAGAAGGATAAAATTGCTGTTTCATTTGATAGACAGCGATATGGAAATTGCATGTAAAGTGGTCTACTGCAAAGCCTCAGAAAAAAAAAGGAAAAAGTTGCAGAACTGAGGAAAAAAAAAGAGTGTGGGTACTGAGGGTAATCGGTTCTCTGAATGCTTTTTTTTGATCTTGATGAAATTTGGTTGGATGGTGGGGGAGGTCAAAATCATGATCAAGGAGTTTCTCTTATAAATTTAAGTAATAAATCATTTAAAAACATCTCCTCACATCTCCTTTTTATTCACCAATTATTCTATTATTTATCCCTACAGTTAAGTCCGCGTTAAAAAAAAACAGTCACCAAATGCATCAACCTTTTGCAACCTTTTTCCAATTATTTGAGTGAAAGGCCAACCTTTTTCAAACACTTTCCAAACCATTTCCTCTTATTGCATTAAAACCCTTTCGAACACTTTTAAACCTTTCTCTGGTGGTTAACCATTTCACACACTTTCTCAAACTTATTGATGAAAATGTTGAAACGGTTTGAAATGGTTTGCAACCGTTTCAACCATATGAAACCCTGTGTCAACCTTTTTCAAACCGTTTACAACCTTTACAAACCCCAGTACAACACTTTGCAACACAACAAATGCATTTGGTTATTAAGTTTTATACACACTTAACCGTATATATATATATATATGTGTGTGTGTGTGTGTGTGTGTGTGTGTGTCAGCAGAGCACCAGGCCCATGGGCCTCTTGTTTTCTCATGTTTCATAAGTGTTAGTGTGCTTTTTCAATTTTTGACAGTTTTAATGCCTGAACAGGATTGTTTAATTATTTAAACTTTTGCTCGTTACTGTCCACAGTTTTCAGGGTAACCAAGTGTAACTTTCAGGACTTGTATGAAGATCTAGGTTCCTTTCGATATTTGTGGCACCACCTACAGTATTATTTAATATATGGGTTGAAATATAAAAGTCGTGTGAATGCTGTAGCATCTTTAATTTTTAATGGATCTTCATGAAATGTGTTGGGACAATGGGGGTGGTGAAAGAGTAAGTTGCTAGTTATACTAGTGGCACTACCTATAACTTGACCCAAATTCTGAGCCAAAATGTGTTTTGAGATATAAAATTCCATATCTGGAAAAGTAACTGGAATGTAGTTGCCAGATTTATAGGATATATAGACCATGTCCAATGTTAGAATGTGATGTGATATCAGTGACCTTGACATATTTTTGTGAGATCACCATGTCTGTAAATATAAGTTAAAAGAGGTGATTTTATAATGGCAGGGTGTTGCATGGACATCAATGGCAAAGAGAATTGAGCCTCCAGATCATAATTGCAGTTGATTCCATTGTACATAATACTGCACTTGTTGACCTACTTTTTTGGTCACCGTGACCCAGTAATTATGGAGTTTTGTCAGTTGTCCAAATTTAATGTTTTTCTTCAATAACTTGAAAAGTTATTACCTGATTTGAACAAACAGACCACGTATGGAAAGCTGCATGTGAGGCGCATGTTTTGAATGTTATAATTCTTTTATTTGAGTTGAAGGTCAGGGTTAAATGGCCAATTTGAAATTAGGGATCATCTCACAAATGCTCTGCACCCCACAATTTTTGAGTTAGGCCCATATAATAGTTGGAACTTACAAAGTGTGTGAAAATCTTCGTAGACATCAATGTTGGTGGCATCACCTATAGTATTATGTAAGATACTGGTCAAAATGTGAAAATCTTGTGACCAGTCTAGCCTCAATTTTTGATGGATCTTCATGAAATTTGGTGGGATTGTAGAAGAGGTTAAAATCTTGGTTGGTTTTAATACTAGTGCCACCACCTATAATTTGACGGAAAATGTCTGGAAGGATACAAAATTCCATATCTCGAAAATAATTGAGTTAGACAAGCCAAATTTATAGAAAATATAGATCACGTCCAATGATAATATGTTATGTAAGATCAGTAACCTTGACCTATTTTTGTAAGGTCACCAGACCCCTTAAGTTGGAAGAGGTGATTTTGCAATGGTAGGGTGTAGTTTGGGCATCAGTGACAAAGAGAATTGAACCTCAAGATCCAAATCGCACTTGAGTACATTGTGTTTAAAACTTGACTTAGTGACCTACGTTATTGGTCACCATGACCCAATGATTGTGCTGCCTTGACATATTTTTCAAGGTCATTAAGCACTTCAGAAAGGGACATTTAATTCAGTATCTTGATAAAGAATAAGGTGAATGATGCCAAATGTACCACTAATGTGTAAAATGTGGAAGATTGATATTACATAATATGGCTTACCTTGATTAATTTTTCAAGTTTGTGGATTGAATACATTTCAGGAAATGTTTTTTGGAGATGGTGGTCAGCAGAGCATTAGGCCCACAGGCCTCTTGTCTTTAACTGAAAAATACTCTAAATTTACAAACATGATTGAGATATCTTGGATACTTTTCAACTTATGTGATGTTAAAATTAGAAGAAGAAAAAAACAAAAACCAAAACAGTTCTTATTTTTGCTTGCCTTCATGGATGAGTTTGTGCATGCACAGGTACATCCCACACTAAACCATACAAGTATGAACAGCCTTGGGCACAACAGTTACAAGATGCAAAAAGACCGCTTTGCTTATTGCAGAAATTTTTTACAATAAGAAGTTAAAAACACTTCTTGAACTTATTACTGTATGACAGATATGGGCTTCAATAGCAGATTTATGGCTCAGATATCATTTATTTGTGAATTTGTTTGCCTTTTCAGCAATATTCACAAGACTTTGTGTCGCATGAGTATGCAAGAGCTGATCTGATTTCAACACATGGACTACAATAACATTGTCAAATTGCTCATTGTCTACCCTCAAACAGTAGCTGGAACTGTATTTCTGTTGTTTTGATTCAAGGCTTCTACCTAATTTGTTCATGACATGCTCCACTGTGGCAATAGGAAATGTTTTGTTCCTTGGAGAGACATAGACTGCGGAATCCCAAAAGACTGGCCTTGTGTATACAAGTTGTGCCCAAGGTCAAGTGTGGTCATGAAATATTGTGTAGCATCAAGAATATGGTTCCAATTCTATAATGTCCCAGTGTATCATTGTATTTTGTACCAAAATTTAATACAGTTTGTACGTTTGATAGTTAATTAGACACCTGTGAATTGTGAATCAGAGAAATCTCTAATTGAGCCATCACATTGGAAATGGCCAACCCAAATCTGTTTGGGGATTGAGGTGTCTAAATGACAAGGGAAAGGAGGTACTGATAAAGTGCATTCTGCCCAGGATATGATTTTAAAGCTGAAGGAAAGGTAGGTCACTTTTTGCATCCAATACACTTGTCATATCCCCACTTTAATTTTCTTGTTGAAGAAAATAATCTACAAGCGATTGTCGATATTTTGCAACTTTCCAGTGACAAAGTATCAACTGCAGTGCCCCTCCTTATTTGGTACAGCCTAGGCTCTACATCCCGGCATCTCCCAAAATCGTGACTTAACGACTTCTTAATAGCTGGAGGCTGCCATGCTGAATGATATGTGTGATTCGTTGAGTGGTCTTGTCTAACATAAGCCAGAATGTGTTGGGATCTTTGTGAATTGTATTCCAATGTCAACCCAATGTCAATGTGTCCACTCCAGTGGGTCCCAGTGGCAATATGATCTCCTTAACCTAAGAAACTAATTATCTGCCTCATGCTGACTACCACGCACAGTAGTGTTTCCCCTCACAACTTGGAATACACACTTCTTTCAGTGCAATATCCATGGCCAGGGTCTATGCTGGCAAATCATGTTTACATAAATTGAAACTTTTAGATACGCTTCAGAATTTTTATTCACTGGGATTTCACATGCATTAATTGAAAGTTGTCCATTCCAGCTGCTGCCATGAGAGCATAATGTTCATCACGACAGATCAAGTACTGTTTCGGTTCCTGCATGCATATGCTCTCTCTCTCTCTCTCTCTCTCTCTCTCTCTCTCTCTCTCTCTCTCTCTCTCTCTCTCTCTCTCTCTCTCTCTCTCTCTCTCTCTCTCTCTCTCTCTCTCTCTCTCTCTCTCTCTCTCTCTCTCTCTCTCTCTCTCTCTCTCTCTCTCTCTCTCTCTCTCTCTCTCTCTCTCTCTCGGTTTTGTGATTTATTTATCTCAATGACTTTTTCTCATTCTCGTCATTGTGCACCATTATATTTTAAATTGTCTGGAGCTTTTATTGCACTTTAGTTGAATTATCAACGTAGTCCCATTGATAGCGGATCTGCGTATCCTTAGATGGGATCATCCTGACCTCTTGTTATGGTAATATTTCAGTTAATCTTAATTGTATCTTATGTTCTATATTTCTGCATTACCAGTGGTTTTGTAACTGTTCCGTCTAGCTTGGTCAAATGCTTTTGAATCTTGAATCTTTCGTTCTATTTCTTTAACTTAGGCCTACAGTAAACTTGGTATTATTTTTATCCTTCAGAGATTAAGGTAAAGCTGGTATGTGTTTTAGCTTCAAAAGACAGGCTCCGAAGCACTTTCACCCTGGAACTGCCTTCATCTTGTTGAAAATTCAGGCTGAAACGCATCTCCCTCGAGTAGATCGTCTGCAGTGATGTGTCAGAAATAAAACTTTCATGGGGGTAACTCAACAACTTGATGAAGTCAAACAAGATTCACCCAGATCAACTGGTCCAGGTACACCCAGAGAAAGGTTTTAGCTTATTGCGCTTGAGAGAGGTTATAAACTATGTCACTTCTGCTTCTCTGGGCCCTCAATATGTCGGATATGAATAGGAAGCTTCCAGACAGAGCAGTGATATGAGCACCTTTTATTGCTCCTTTCATTCATTAAATTAGGACAAATTATATTTTTGTTTTGTTTTTACGATACTGTTTTGAAAGGCCACATAAAAAATATCCTGGTTTATCATCAGTGCCCGCATCATTACCCTTGGCGTAAAAAGTGCCGGAGGGTATTGTCATCCCCAGTGTAGTCTGCCAATCCGCCTCGTCCACATTACTGCAATATCTCCAAGAATATTCCCCATAGCTGTACCAAGTTTTTATCATAGAGGTACCTTATAATGGACCAGGTTCCTATAAAAAAACAGCTTCCTCTTATTATTTTTAAACTTTGTATGAAACTTTAAAAGTATTTATTTCAAGGCTGTCTGAGTGGCGCACAAGGGGAGGATGTTACCATAATATCTGAAAAAATGTTCATTGTAGCTTTACCAAATTTTTGTCATAGAAGACCCTCATGATGGACCAGGTTCCTATTGAAAGCCAGCTTCCTCTTAGTATTTTTAAACTTTTTATGAAACTTTTAATGTATTTATTGAAGGCCATCTTAGAGGCATCAACCCTGACGACGTTACTGTGATATCTCAAAAAGTATTGACTGCAGCTTTACCAAATTTTTGTCAGAGATGCATCTTATGATGGACCAGGTTCCTATGTAAAACTGGCTTCCTCTGATTAATTTTAAAATTTTTATGGAAGCTTTCTCTTTGTCTTTATAAATTTTTCATTAAACTTAAAATATTTATTTCAAGGTCATCTGAAGGGCACACAAGGGGATGACGTTACCATAATATCTCAGCAAGGATCCATTGCAGCTTCAACAAATTTTTTATCAGAGGGACCATGTTTGTATTGAAAAGCAGCTTCCTCTTATTATTTTGAAACTTGTCATGAAGCTTTAGAAGTATTTATTTGAAGGCTTTTTGAGCGGCACAAAAGTGGACAATGTGACCATAATATCTCAAGAAGGATTCATCACAGTTTCATCAAATTTTGGTGCAGTTACATGGTATTGTGGCACCTGCAAAGTCTCAACAAAAAAAAGAGAGAGAGAAAAGTTGCAGAACTGAGGAAAAAAAGATTGTAGGCGCCTGGGGTAATCCCTTCTCTGAATGCTATTTTTTTGGTGCACATCAAATTAAAAAATCATTTGTAAATATTTTGTGAAAAAATTTGCTGACAAAGCTTCAATTAATGCCTTGAGCAGTCAGCACGTCTAATGCTGATCAAGAGAACTACATTACAGCATTTTTTACCCCTCAGCCCATAAGGCCGGAGGGGTATTGTCGTCACGTACGTGTCTGGCCGGCCGGCCATGCCTTGTTAACACCATATCTCAAAAAATACTCACTTTACAGGGACCAAATCTTTATCACATGGGGTTGTTGAAGTTCTTCAGGTGCCTATGAAAAAGTAGGTCACTAGGTCTCATTTTTAGGTCACAGTACTAAATTGCAAAAAAAAAAAAAAATGGCGTTAACACAATATCTAGAAAAAATATTGAATGTAGCTTCATCAATTATTTATGACAGTTGGACCTAAGTATGCCCCAGAAGCTTATTGAAAACTAGGTTACTGGGTCACATATTTAGGTCACAGTGCTGTATTGAAGAAAAATGGCCATGATATCTTTAAATATTAAATTACTCATTGTAGCTGCACCAATTATTTATGACAGTTTGTCCTAAGGATGCCTCAGAAACCTAGTAAAAACTAGGTCACTCCCTCACATATTTAGGTGACAGCGCTGCATTGAAGAAAAATTGGCCTTGCCCACGCCATATGTCCAGAAATACTCACTTTACAGAGACCAAATTTTTATCACAGAAGGCCATTGAGGTACTTCAGGTGCCTATCGAAGTGTAGGTCACTAGGTCACATATTTAGGTCACAGCACGATATTGAAGAAAAAAAAAACACAGTTCACACAATATCTAAAAAAATATTGAATGTACCTTCATGAATTATTTATGACAGTTTGTCCTAAGGATGCCTCAGGTGCCTATTGAAAACTAGTTCACTGAGTCACATATTTAGGTAACAGTACTGCATTGAAGAAAAATGGCCTTGCCATGATATCTCTGCTCATTTCATTTGCACCAAAGCTTTGTCATTAGGTTAAGCAGAAATAAACTGACCTACTGGAGGGGTATTATCGTCACCTATGCGTCCGTCTGTCTGTCTGCCTTCGTCCTGGTCGAGAGGTTTTGAGGTCACTGATCGGCTTCCATTTTTTTTAGACAGTGGTCAGGGACAATTTTGGGTCATGGTGGCAAACTGGCAACACGGTTTGACTTGTCTTGTCTCTGAGCTTTAAATATTGCATGGTTGGCCACAGATTCCTAGCATGAAAGTCTGTTCCAACAATATATCATCGTTTTTACCAGTAGGAGATATCATCATCATGGTCTCTGCGATATTTCAAGCCCAGTGCAGCACTAAAGTTTTGAAGAAGTGGTACGGGTGTAGTGAACGCTTTTATTCGGTAAATAGGAAAAAAAAACTTCCCTCCTTCATCACTTTTTTTAAAAACCACTGATGATAAACAGGGATATTTTTATGTGGCCCAAAGGTGTTCTTTTTTTGAAACATGTAAAGGAGAAGGCTACCTTTCCTTTTGCTTGAATATGTGCCTATGTAACAAGTTTCTTTTTTTTCAACGGATATCCATGTAACACAAGCAGCCAGAGAGCACTTCTGAGCCACTGCCTTTGTCTCTGGTCAAGCCGTGTCTGTAACAGACGAGTACCTTTGAGTCAAGAGACTTGATTTTAACCATAAAAAAAAAATAATGAAAGGGCTCCTACCATATGATTAAGTCTGAAAAAAGCACACAGGCATTATGATGATGTTTTGTCATGTTTTGGCTAGTGCGTTGCTTTGGGAACTGTTCTGCTTGTATAATTGCCCACCGTAGACATGATAAACAAACAGTATACAGTGATTTTGAATGACAACTCAGTGCCCAAGGCTGCATGACCAAGGCTTAGTATGGCCTTTGTAGAGGACTTTTGTTAAGCACAAGCAAGGACCTCTGTATAAATGCACCATGATGCAAGTAAGTGACAGTATTTTTTGGTGTTCGAGATGTTATGCAAGGAGGTCAGACATACAATCCCTGACTGTGGCACAGTTCATTTCGGATTTGTTTTATTTAAGAATCCAGTACACTTTTACAGCACCATACACAGAAAACAGGATGATGCTCCAAACATGTCCTTATACACACTCCACTTCTCATATGAGATTATATAAACTAGATATTTTCTAAAACAATACATTTGGGTTAAGTTATGAAAAGTCATGAAATGTCTGTTAGTGTAAAGAAATTTAATTTGAATTGCTTAATTATAAAACTTTTAATTTTACCTGTTTTTTGGGGGGAGGGGGGAGCACAAACACCAAAAATGGGAAATACTGTTTTCTTATGGGAAATCAAGCGGTACACTTCCAGCAGCAAATGTTATTTTAAATTTTGTGTCATTGTTTTAGTTCAAAATTTACAAGTTATTTAAATTAAAATTAAAATTTTAAATAACGAAAAAATTAAACAGCCATAAAATTAAAACAGAACCTTTTTTCAACAATTTAAAATACAATATTGGAAACGTGATCTTTCAATTGGGACAATAAACTTAATCTGATATTTATTTTTCAAAATACTATTTTAAATTTTATGCAAAATTGAGGAATTTTAATTAAAATTTAATTATATCAATCGTGATTCAAACATTTTATGTTCAGTGCCAGAAGAAAATTTGATGTTATGTTTTCTTTCAGAAAATGGACACTTTTTATGCACTTTTTTTAAAACTCTTGTCAGGAGTCCATCAAGCTCTCCTCACATTTTTCTGACATGAAGATCAATTTTCTTGACACTACAGCCAGAATTGTTTCTCAACGTAAAGCCTACATCACCCTTTGCGTAAAGCCTGCAGATACACAATCATATCTACACTATCGATCCGCCCATCTTAAACATTCCAAGGTAGGTGGACCCTATTGCCAGCTGCGTAGGATCAACAGTGTATGCAGCAGACCAGAGGATTATGAGGAAAATGCCTCTAAAACTCTTGAATACTACAAGCTGAGAGATTACCCAGCTCAAGTATTAATTGATGCCAAAACCAAAGTGAACAATGTCAGCAGATCTTCTCTACTGACACCAAAGTCATCCACAAACAGTGATCAAAAGAACTCTTTCCTGATCATGACATTTAACCCTGCACTTCCTCCAGTGAAACAGATCATCCAGAATTACTGGAAAACTCTTGATGCCTGACCTAGCACTGAGGCTTTCAACAATAGGGAAGTGGTTATAGGCAACAAACGAGCCAATGGCTTACGATATACTGGTCCGATCCCGGATCAGTTACCACCCAGATGTACAGCCTAATCCAGCCACATCTGGTAAGTGCCACAGCAATGAATGTAACAGACTCCATTGCAAATATTGCGCTTGCCTTGACGAGTCTGGGAAAGCTACCAGCACACAAACATTACAATGTTCCTAGGGGAGGATGCTGTTAAAATTCACATCTAGTATACCTCCTACCTTGTGCCACATGTCACAGACAATATGTGGGGCAAACGTTACGTCCCCTCTGAGACAGATTGGGCGAGCATATCCATTACATCAGTGACAGAGTTACTGAACAACTGTTGGGCAGACATTTTGCCCAATCGGATCACAGCGGACTTAACCTCAGTACATATTCTGGAGTACATCCAACCCCCAACCCCCTCATCTAAAATGTTCCAGACAGTTGCGACTAGACAGGGAACATCATTGGATGCACCATTTGTGCTCAGTTGAGCCGTTTGGTCTCAGTATCATGGGAAAGTGTGCTCTCTTGCTCAGTATTATGCTAAATTTTTTAATTCAGGACTCACTTTTCCTTGATAACTGCTTCTGGTCAACATTCTGTTACCCCTTGGGGAATGCACATGTTATTTCTGTGTAGTCACACAGCCTATAACTCCTTTAATATTCTGGGTTATTGGGAAACCACAGTTTCCCCACTCAATGCACCTAAAGTACACTAATTGCCCCATCAGGACTAGTGTACTGACAGTAAACACAGAATTCTTGTGTCGACTGATTCGACATTCATTTGAATCATTGCTCAACGTGACGATCACCGTCACAGAAAGCCCGGACCCCTGTGTTAAGTAATCACATTAACATGCTTTACACAACAACAGAAATATCATTCTCCGGTATATAAAAATATTTTTGCACAAATCTGGAAAAAAAAAAAAAAAAATCTTTTCCAAAACTGCTCAACCAATTGCTTGCTTTCATATTACATGGGAACACTCCTAGGGACTGCCACTCCGATTAAGCTGAAACTTGGTGAATATGTTCCTTCTGGAAGAGTCCAGCAAAGTTGTTCACTAGGTGGCACTGCTGTGGATTCCTGATTTTTAACGATTTTCAGCTCTTCTGACCTAAAGTTCAGAGCTTATAGCATTACTCATGTCTGTCCACTTTGGTAACTCTGGAATCTTTTTGCTGTTATTGTTAGGTTTGATATTTGTGAATATGGGTCATGTTTTTCTACATAAGTGTATCATATTAGAGACTTCCATAAGCTTTTGGGTTATGAGCACAATAACTTTAAAAGTTGTGATGTTAGCCCAATACAACTTTCAGGACTTTTAGGGTGTATG
Source organism: Hermodice carunculata (assembly GCA_964020975.1). Taxonomy (NCBI): domain Eukaryota; kingdom Metazoa; phylum Annelida; class Polychaeta; order Eunicida; family Amphinomidae; genus Hermodice; species Hermodice carunculata. Next base: position 134,058,655 of record OZ026612.1, on the reverse strand, counting down.
AAAATCTAGGTTCCTTTTGATATTGGTTGCGCCACCCACAATATCATGTAATATATGGCGCAAAATGTGAAAATCTTGTGAACACTCTAGCATCTTTAATTTATGGTGGATCTTGACCAGATTTGGTGGGATTGTGGTGGAGGTCAAAGTCTAAGTAACTAATGATACTAGTGGCACCACTTATAATTTGACTGAAATCTTGAGCCAAAATGTGTTTTAAGATATAAAATTCCATATTTGAAAAAAAAAGTAATTGGATTAGGCTTGCCAAATTTATAGGATATATAGACCATGTCCAATGCAAGAATGTTCTATAATATGAGGGACTTGACCTATTTTTGTGAGGTCACCGTGCTTGTAAAGTTGAAAGAGGTGATTTTGTAATGATAGGATGTGTTGCTTGGACATAAATGCCAAAGAGAATTGAGCCTCCAGGTCAAAATTGCACTTGGTTACATTGTACATAAAACAGTACTTGCTGACCTACTTTTTTGGTCACCATGACCCAGTTATTATGTAGTTTGGCACTTGTTCAAATTTATTGTCTTTCTTCAATAACTCAAAAAGTTATTACCTGATTTGAACAAACAGACCATGTATGGAAAGCTGGATGTGGGGTGCATATTTTGAACTAACAATTCTTTGATCCGAGTTGAAGGTCAAGGTCAAATTGCGAGTTTAAATATAGGGGTCATCTCCCTCTAGACTCTAGACTCACATATCTTTTATTTGACTTGAGTGCTCTGCACTCCACAATTTTTGAGTTAGGTCCATATGGTGTTTAGAGATGATAAAGTGTATGAAAATCTTTGTCAACACCAATGTTGGTGGTACCACCTATAGTATTATGTAATATACAGATCAAAATGTGAAAATTTTGTGACAACAATACCCTCCACAGTTTTTAAGTCAGCCCAATATAACTTTCAGGACATATAGGGTGCATGAAAATCTAGGTCCCTTTCAATATTGGTGATGCCACCAACAATATTATACAGTATAGGGGTCAAATGTGAAAATCCGTGAACACTCGAGCCTCTTTAATTTTTGGCAGATCTTTATGGAATTTGGTGGGATTGTGGGGGAGGTCAAAATCTAACTTGCTAATAATATTAGTGCTACCACCTATGATTGAACGGAAATAAGAGGCCAAAATGTGTCTTAAGGTAAAAAATTTAATCTTTGGAATAGTAATTAGATTAGATGTGCCAAATTTATAGGATATATAGACCATGTCCAATGCTAGAATGCTATGTAATATAAGTGACCTTGACCTATTTTTGTGAGGTTACCATGCCTGTAAAGTTTAAAGAAGTAATTTTGTAATGGCCCGGTATACCTTGGACATCAATGGCAATGTCAGGACAGCACCAGGTGATATCTCAAAAATATTGACCATAGCTTTACCAAATTTTTGTCAGAGATGTACCAGGTTCTTAAATAAAACCAGCTTCTAAGTAATATTTACCTTTTTATGAAACTTTTAATGTATTCATTTAATAGATGTCTGTGTGGCGTCAATCCTGATGATGTTACCGCAATATCTCAATAAACGTTGATCCCAACTTTACCAATTTTTTGTTATAGATGCATCTTATGATGAGCCTGGTGCCTATTTAAAACCAGCTTCCTCTTTATATTTGTACCCTTTTTATGAAATGTTTAAGTGTTCAATTTTAGGCCGTCTGAGTGGCACACAAAGGGACAACATTACCATAATACCTGAACAAGGATCCATTGCAGCTTCACCAAATTTTTATCAGAGATATACTTTATAATGGACTACATTCATTTTGAAAACCAACTTTCTCTTATTATTATTTTTAAACTTGTTATGAAACTTTTGAAGTATTTATTTGAAGGCCCTGAGAGGGGCGCATAGTACAGTTGGTTTCTGTCACCAGAACACATCTGAAATTGCTGTTTCATTGTAGCTATAGCATAGGGAAAAGACCTTGACAGTTGTTTGTCTCAGTTTAGGGAAGTATGGTATAAATCACACACAAAAAAATGGTTTATCCAGGGGAACCCCTCCTTAATTTTCTAAGGTCTGGACATGTTTTTTTTTTTTGTTTGGGGGGGGGGGGGGATGGGGGAGAGTTGTTCAATGTCAAGGCTTGAATTTTACAGATTTCTCTAAAAAGTCGAACTGATAGAATGGCTTAAATCTTGGTAATAATGCTTTCCAGGCTCATGGTTACTATATTAAACACTAATAGGAAAGTAATTGTAATTTTGATGTTTTTCATTTTGACCTTGATATACTTGAGTGACCTTGAAAGGTGAAACTGATATATCAGTTTATATCTTCATAACAGTGGGTCCTGTAACTTTTTCATTTCAAGAATAATGACTCCACATTAGTGTGTCAGGGTTTGATATGGCAAACAGTTATGATGATCATAAAAAAAGGTGATGTTGATATTACTCCTAAACTTAAAGAGCCTCTTCAGTCTGTGCATCTAAGGTCAGCTGAGCACAAAACTGTCACAGTTCTCATCGTCACGTGATGTTTGGCCCTCCACAAATCACTGCAGCAGTCTACACTGACAAAGTTAGCAGAGCACAGAAGATTATTACACCCTTTTGGTGACAAAGTACAGGGCAAAGTGAGGAAGTGCTGTTTGTTATCTTGATTTCCAGAACCACATGAACCTTCTTTGCCACCAATTTGGAAGAAGTGGGAGTTGATTTGTTTTGTAAAGAGTGTTTTCATTTTATTGTTGTGAATGATAAGCACAGTTAATGAGGGTCATATTAAGTATCTGGAAGCGTGATGTATTTTTACTGGATCCTCTCATTATGTCAGGAATACTGCTGGAAGCCAATGTGGGGATGGTGCCTTAAAACAAGTAAACAACCATAAGTCATTTGTGTTAATAGCCTCACAGAGATCATATCAAAGGACCATTGGTCTGTTCCTTGTGGGATTGAGGCTGAATCAGCGTCTTTCCTTGGCACACGTCGGGCACCAAATTTCAGACCCACGTCAAAGACAGCTGTGGACCTAGGACATGCTATTTTAATAAGAGTCATGTATTTACAATTCAGATCCTTCAAAATATTTCTCATTCAAACTGAAATGAATTTTGAAAAATCCTTGAAGCAGACAACATATAACTGGTGTGAGAGTGAAAAGGTTACAATGTTACAATGCGTGTGTAGTGCGACATCACTGCTACCTCTGTCAATGGGAGGATTGTAGCAGAGCAGGGACCCAGAGCTTTGACAGACAAATCATGTGCTGCATGGAGGCTGAGCCACATTTCAGGGCGTGGCTGGGATTAATTGCTGGTGACCAGACATGTATCATTAAAACCTATAGGAATCAATAATTAATTTGTGAGGTACCACACTCTGTAGCTGTAGATTGCGGGTCTTCCATCAGGCAGATGATGGATGAGCAGACTTGAGAGGTCAAATTGTATGTTCTCAGCAGTATGCTGCTACAAGTATGAGTACATGTGGTAGCTATATGCTGCTATCATGGTGCCTGTGCTACAAGTATGAGTACATGTGGTAGCTATATGCTGCTATCATGGTGCCTGTGCTACAAGTGTGAGTACATGTGGTAGCTATGTTGCTATCATGGTGCCTGTGCTACAAGTACATGTGATAGCTATGTTGCTACAGTGGTGCCTGTGGTAAAGATGCCTCGTGAGACACAAGATGTCTAAGTTCACTCTTTCATGACTTGATAATATATTGCTTTGCTCAGTCACATGCTGTATAAGAGCTGAGTTTGGTGTTAGTAAGGGTGGTCTTGTGGTCTAGTTCCTTTACTATTTAGCTTAGTGTGATGAAACTTCACACACATATATCTTGACTTAAAGGTGTGTCATGAAACAAAACTAGGTCACTAGGTCAAGTTTCTGGGTCAGGTGGTACAATCATGTAAAACTACTTAACACATATATCTTGACCTAAAGGTGTGTCATGAAACAAAACTAGGTCACTAGGTCAAGTTTCTGGGTCAGGTGGTACAATCATGTAAAACTACTTAACACATATATCTTGACCTAAAGGTGTGTCATGAAACAAAACTAGGTCACTAGGTCAAGTTTCTGGGTCAGGTGGTACAATCATGTAAAACTACATAACATATATCTTGACCTAAAGGTGTGTCATGAAACAAAACTAGGTCACTAGGTCAAATATCTGGGTCAGGTGATACAATCATGTAAAACTACATAACACTTCTTATTCAGGCAGTAATTCTGTTGTCCTCGGATGTAGAATCATGAAATTTTACACACTTATGTATTTGGACACAAGGGTGTGTCATGCATAAAAGTATGTCACTAGGTCAAGTATCTGGGTCATGGTGATAGCCTTTTTTTTTGGACTACAGTCATTCGAAAATGAGACCTGTGATTACCAAAGGTTATAAATGAGGCGAGAGGGGCATGGATCCAGCAATCTGTGATTGCATTTTAATGGGGTGATCTGGGTTGGTTTAATTTCTTGACATGCGGCCTTTCATTCCTATGGTGACATACAGCCTTTCATTCCTATGGTGACATACAGCCTTTCATTCCTATGGTGCATATTTGTGACACCTAGCAACCCATGCCACTTGAGGTCAGGTGCAAAAGTGGGTCAGCAAAGCCTATACATTGCAGTGAACCTAAAAGTCCTGAAAGTTTTACCCTGCATGCGAGGGAGAATTTTGTATTCATCATCTAATCTACCTGAAGTACATATATAATCATCCTGCAATTATACCCTGGTGTGATAAAATGAAAGTTTAAACCTTATTTGACAACATATAGAGAAGAGGTTAAATTTATACCTGCTATATTCCAAAAGGTGACGATCATAGAAAGTGACGAGAAGATATGGGCAGTCAACCTTGAACAGGATGGGCAGCACCATCTTTAGGCAAATTTAGAAGTAATCAAGATCTCTCCTGTTATTATTATTAATCGTCCATGGGGGTGGGGGGGGTGGGGTGGGGGGGGGGATGCATGTATTGTCTCTGCTGCCAGTTATCTTATGTTCCTTATATTTCTGTCCCCTCTGGACCCATTGCCAATTTTGATATACTGTAGGGATAATATATGGGTCTGGGGAACCTTTCCTGTATAGTGGTCTATAACCTTGAGGTGATTGTTGCCTGCTTGGGGAACGCATAATGCTTTTTGCATGAAAAACTTGCTTCTTCTATAGTTCTTCTTCTTATCATTATTTTGTGTACATAGGCGTACCTCAATGAAAGTCATGATATACTATCAATTAGGTTAGTCCTTAATACGATTAATCTACTAACAGGGATATAATTGGCATCCCATGCACTAACACGGGAAATTAAAGTGTGTGTGTCAGCACACACTTTTCTGTTTTTCTAGGAATTCTTTATTTCTTTCTTTCTTCTTTATGTCTGTGTGCCAACACAGACATACTGTTTTTCTAGGAATTCTTTATTTCTTTCTTTCTTTACAGGCAAATTTGTCCGACATTTCATTTGAAAAGTATTTTACATAGAAACTCCAAACTTGGCATGATTATACTTCCAAACATGAAGCCTGGTCTTTTTGTAAAGAGGTTCAACGGTTTTGAAAATTATGCAAATTAGGGCCATTTGAAAATTTAAATCTTGAATATCTCCAAAAATATTATAGGTACAGGTAATCAATCCAACTTCGATTAATATGTTGGTTAGACTGCACATTTTTGTAATTTACATGTGACCTCTAAAGGTCAAAGGTCAATGTCATTTTCACATTTGAAATCTTCATCTAGCCATAACTCAGTCAATTTTCAACCAATTTTAACCATGTTGGACCCAACCTGTAGGTATTGCAACATTGCATATGTTTGTAATTTACATGCAATGCCTAAAGATTAAAGGTCAAGCTCATTCAGGCCTTTTTGTTAAAACTAGCCATAAGCATAATGGAATGTGAAGTACCAAAGGCTTCAAAGATGGTATCAGTCAAGATTCTGGGGTCCGCTTTGGTAATTGATACTTTTAGCCCAGATAAGAGAGCCTGGGTTTGATATCAGGCTACGGGCAGCATGCTTGTCTGTATGTGTGCCCCTGAGTGGCACACAGAATGCCGTGTGTGACTGCTTTTGTCATGTTTCCACAAGACAGACAAGACATAACTTAGAACATTGGAACAACACATAATTAATTAATTGGGTAAGACATAACAGATTCAACTGAAAGCCACAGGAAGCTGTAGTTTTCCTTGCAGTGAGGTTGCAAGGTTAGGATATCGCACAAACCACGGGTAGCCAGGTCAGTGTTCAATGTAAACAAAGCATGCACAAGTATGAATAGACTGACGTCTGCAAGTTGTGTCATGCTTAGAAGACTACTTGGTTCATGAGAATGAAATGGAAAAGAATGATGACACAGTCTGTGGTAGTTTATATATCATTACATACTATCAAAAATGTTGTCTTTCTTTCTTTCCTTTTTTTCTTTTTTATGGATGTGTGCCAACACAGACATATTGTTTTTCTTTCTTTCTTTCTTTCTTTCTTTCTTTCTTTCTTTCTTTCTTTCTTTCTTTCTTTCTTTCTTTCTTTCTTTCTTTCTTTCTTTCTTTCTTTCTTTCTTTCTTTCCAGACAAGTTTGTCCGACATTTTATTTAAAAAGTATTACACATAGAAACTCCAAACTTGGCAAAATTATACTTTTATAGATGAAGTCTGGCCTTTTTGTAATGAGAGGTCATGCATTTCAAAATTATGCAAATGAGGGCTAATTAAAATTTCAAATCATCAATATTTCATATACTATAGTAGATGTGGTTCCGAGTGTATAGGAGTTTGATCATAGCAAGGAAAAGGCCATCTCAAATGTCAGGGTCATGTCAAGGTCAAAGGTCAGTTTTAGGCCAAGGTGTCATTTTTGAGGTGAAGGTTCACTTCAGGTAGAGGTCATCTCAAGGTCAAAGGTCATTCAAGGTCAAAGGCCACTTTCGATGGCGGCTTTCTTCTAGCCATAACTTGGTCAATTTGTATCCAATTTTGATCATGTTTGGTTCAAATTGTAGCTATTGCAACACTGCACATTTTGAAAATTACATGTGACCCCGAAAGGTCAAAGGTCAATGTCATCTGGACCTTTGAAAGTTTCACCCAGCCATAACGCGGCCAATTTCCATCCAATTCTAATCATGTTGGACTTAAATTTTGGGTATTGTGACACTGTACATTTTTGCAATTTACGTGTGACCTATAAATGTTAAAGGTAAAAGGTCAAGGTTGTTTGAACTTGGAAATATCATCCAGCTATAAGCTTAATGCAATGTGAAGTACCTAAGCACAAAAGTTGTACCATTTAATATTAACAGCTTTTGAAGGCACACAGACAGATTTGCTTTAAAGCAAATCTTCCTTTCTAGTTCTTTCTTTCTTTCTTTCTTTCTTTCTTTCTTTC